>JAOWBN010016043.1:0-10803 GCA_028565015.1 Pinguicula moranensis
GAAAGACATCTGACTTCGCTTTAAGAGGATAAAGCCATGTAAAGCGAGTAAAATCATCCACAAATATGACATAATATCGAAAACCATTGATAGAAGTAAGAGAAGTGGACCATACATCAGAATGAATAATTTCTAAAGGTTTTACAGTAATACGGGATGAAGACTCAAAAGGTAAGCGTTTGCTTTTACCAAGTTGACAAGACTCGCAGACAGAATTAGAAATGCCATTAGCATAACAAGGCAAATTAAACTTATTAATGACATGACGAACAATAGGTGAAGAGGCATGACCCAACCGTGAATGCCAAGTAGAAAATGTGGGTTTAGTTCCAGTCACCCCAACAAGCGCACTTTTTATAGCAGAAAGAGGACGCCCTAGGTGAATTGGATACATTCCCCCACTACTCGGTCCCTGCAGTAGTGTTTGCCCCGTCTTGGTGTCCTTGACAAAAAAACCAGACTCCGTGAGTATAAAATAACAATGATTTTCAACACAGAATTTATGGACAGATAATAGATTTGCAGAGGCATTGGGACAGTGAAGAACTCTAGGCAAATATAAGGGTCGTATGGAATTTCTAACACACAAGGTACCAGTGTTCATGATCTCTAAACCTGTACCATTCCCAACAGCGACCGAATCAGATCCAGAATAGGGTTGTTGCTGCGTGATCGGAACTGTGTTATTTGCAATGTGTTCATTGGCCCCACTATCAACAAACCAGACGCTGTCATCAATATCAAGATTAACCTGAGCCGCCATGGCAGCGAGACGAGCTGGAGGATGACGGCCCTGATAAGAAAAATTCATACGCTGATAACAGTCTAATGCAGTATGATAGTATTTATCACATATTTGGCATTTAACTGCATCAGGAGAAGGCTCGTAAAAGGAATTATCCTGTTGTGGGCCAGAACTAGGCTGTCGGCCCATTTCTTGCTGTGGGCCAGAATTAGGCTGTCTGCCCAAAACTGAACCCAAATTTGAAGACTGTTCATGAGAGGTGTGAGGCCCAGTTTGTATTACTCGGCCCTGTCGTTGCTGGCCCTGGAAATGGCGTCCCCGTCCACGCTGGAATCCACCACGCTGCAGCCCAGAATTTGTTGGATATCTCGGCCCATTCACATGAGAATTATTGGGTCCGGACATATGCTGCTTAGATCTGGAATTTTGCTGTTCCACGGATCTGTGAATCGGGCGAGAGAAATCAGTGTGGAATGCCGCCGGCTCTGCAACAATCGGTGGAAGTTTAGAGGAGTATGAGAGCAGAGCGTTCTCAAATTTGTCAAGGGCCATCGGCTTCTCCTCACGAAGAAGATTGATACTTGCAATAAACAGGTCATACTGGGGGTGAAGTCCCCCTGCGATGTACGAGATGAAATCGTCATCTGAGATTTCACTTCCACTCATACGAAGCTCAGCAACAATTCGTTTAGCATCATCAATATAGTCCGTGCAGGATCGTGCTCCCTGGGATAAGGTTTGAAGTTTACGACGCAAATCGAACATAGCAGTTTTATTCTTGCCTGAGTACTTGTTTTCCAGGAAGGCCCAGACAGCTGCAGAGGTGTTGAGATGAAAAACAAGCTGCAATACCCGATTTGTGAGGGTGGAATTGAGCCAACATAAGCAGTACTGGTCCTTCTTGAGCCAGAGGGAGTAATCCGGATTAGGTGCCTTCGTACCAGTGTCTCCAATGCCAGACATCAGAAACTCTGGAGGTGATGTTTCAGTTCCATTCACAATGTTCATAAGATCGTTGCTTCGAAGAATTGGGATGATTTGCGATGCCCAGATCAAGTAATTGGAGCCATCAAATTTTGTGATGACAATTGGAGGCAAGCTTGGTGCAGTGAAGGATGTAGCAGCAGCCATAGATTTCGTTGTGTGAGTGAAGAGTGAAGAGAGAAACTGAAGACCAGCAGTGAAGTACTGCGTAATAAAGCAGAGAAGGGTGATTGCTGAGATGAAGAGTTTGATCCAGGAGAAGATCAAGGCACTGACAAACACTGGTAGTTTCCCATATGTGATGAACTCACAGCTTGAGAAGCTGATTGAGAAGCAGACAGAAGGATGTAAGGATCACAGATGGCGTTAGCCTTTATGCTCTGATACCATGTAAGAAGCAGAAAATTTGAGAGAAGAATACATGTGATCTTCAATGATCTGTGTAGTACTTGTGTGTATTGTATATATAGGAGATAATTACAAAACACTTCTTAGATCTTTTCCTAACTCTACAAGCTGAATATAGAGATTATGTAGGGTAGGAAATCTTAGACTAAATCACTCCAACAATCATGTTACTACACAGGCATGTATGGAGGGATGATGTGGGGTAGGAGATATCAGACTAAGTCTTCTTCAACAATACTATCAACATCAACTTTAGTAGCAATTCGTACCTTTAGCTCAAAATTGTGTGGAGTTTCTTGATTACTTGTTGAGGATCACTGGGAAGATTTATAGTGAGGTACTCCAACCCCTTCCACATTGCAATCAGCTCAAAATGTGGCCATCTATAATCGATGATGCCACATGACAACCATAACCATCTAGTATTTTCTCAACCAAGTTGGGGTTTGAGTGGTCAGATATTCGTAACCTTACATTGTAATTATATAAAGATGTTGTTTTCATTGCGATCGAGATACATTGCGTCATTTGAAGTATTTAGTTCTAACAACTTCATTAATAAAAACAATGAAATTTAATAGAGTCTCTTTGATATTATTATTCATAACTATCGCGAAGTTAAAAGAATTATTAATAATGACAATTCTAGCTCAATTTGCAATGGACGGGTCTTTGATCACTGTTGATTATCTCTAAAATCACCATGTTGATAACTATGTGATTAAAACCACCCCCATGAACCTCAATGATGACTACAACATCTTGGATGGCTCGAACTTGGTCTTCCATGAGTAGCGGAGCAGGTGAGAAAAAATTTCATTCACAATAGTCAGCCGACAATCTGATTGATTTGTTGCCCAGTTGTTTATTGAATCAAACACCTGTTGCTCATTACGGGGATGAGCAAGATAATCCTCCCGCCTCACGAAAAGGATGTCATGACCGGAAGCATGCTTAGGGATATGGTGTCGATCTAATGCAATTCTGAAAACTGATTTTATCATCTTTCCAAACTCGGAAGCACTCCTGTCATTAGGTTTCAGCGATAAATCAGGTGCAGATTTTCGGGACGAATACAATGTGTTTCTTCCATCTTGCTCGAACTTAGTCTTTTGAATAATCATGAATACTTTGGGAATATTTAATTATTTATAAGAGTACTAATGTCTGAAAATTTAAACTTCTAAATAATTATAAAATTATCACGATCAAAAGCACTACAAAAGTCATCCTATATATACTTTTGACTTTTTATTTTTTTTTACTTCTCTATCGCCAAAAGTTAGAAGTCAAATGTCCAAGCTAAAATCACTAACATTCTAAATGAACTTTTTCCACTATCAAAAGTCAAAACTGCTTTTTCTATGGAACTTGCAAACACCTCTAAGGTTGTTGCATGTGCGGCAAAAGCATCTTTTTTTCTCGTTGAGGTAAAAGGTCTTGCAAATTACAACTATTTCCAATGGCGGACGCCAAAAAAATTAAGGGGAACCAAAAATAATTTTGAAGGGCAAACAAAAAATCTTGTTAGAGAGGCATAAGAAAATGGAGATGGAAGTTATAAATTTTTTTTAGGGTGGTGCAAATTATTTAGATGGTGATAAAATAATTACATGATCAACAATTATGAACAATAATAATTTTACAAACTCAAACAATGATAAAAAATAAATAAAAGAAAATCATTTAATAAATATTATTTAATTTGTTTATATTGTCTTATTTTTACAAGAGTTTTTCAAAATATATTTATACAAACTGAACAAGTTTATTAAATAAAGATGCAAAAAAAACTGATAAACAATGTTCAACGAAAGTGAATAGCTTGAATCAAATATATGTAAAAAAGGTCAAGATTTCAGTTATGCTACTAGACGTATCATCCAAAGACTGCTAAAAGCTAATAAACAATTTCTCTCGAAGTCACCAATAATACCTACACCACTGGAGTTAGCCGAGGTGTAGCCAACAATGTTAAACTTAAGTCATTTACATAACGAATATTCTCAGCAAATCTACATAGATCGCTTCAAACTAACCCTTTGAATTGGAATTTTCCAATGACACAAAAACAATGCCGTAGGGGATGTTCAGTGTGTAGGACGTAGCAAATGAGTAAAATCGAATAACCATCGTTGTATTTTCAAAATAATCCACGGGGATCAACATGAAAATATTGGAAATATCCTGCTACGGCCAAGAAAGATCTCCCAGAGAATCAGGGGAGAGAACATCTTAATCAACAAAGAAAATTGAGAGTTAACTACAAAGGCAAAAAAGGCAACAAAACTGTACAAGTTGCAAAGAGGGGAAAACCATCATCCATTCACTAGATGCCAGACCCCCCACCCCGACCATTCTCATATTATAAGAAAACTATTCTCAAAATTTAATAGTTTGAGTTGAGTAGTCAGATATCAAACCGAAATAAAAATATAGTCTTTCAAAGAAAATAAGTCTATGTCATAGTGAAATAAAAATATATTGACTGATGAAAGAATACAATATCCAAATAGGTGAGAAGTACGAGATAAGTATTTGACACGAATAAGTCTATACTAGCATGAATCATCAAAACCAAACTTTTGAGACAGTATTGGGATATTAGGATGTGGTAAGTGATTAGGGTAAAAAATTGAGAAACAGGAAGAAACACCATCGTACAAAAAACATCTAACCTGAAGACTGGAAAGTATGGTCTCGTACACATATTAATATGTAATACACGATATTTAGACTCTGAATGGTTGGTTTAATTGTTGAGGATATGGACTTAAGTCTTTAGCAAGGGCGAATCCAGAATTTTTTGTTAGGGGGGGCTAATTTTTTTTGGGATTCATCAAACTAAATTTAGAGCTAAAAATAAATTTTATTTAGGGACATTAAGGGATGTTTTGTGCAACCTTCTTATGCTTATAATTGGCTTATAAGGACATTTTTTCAAAAAATAAGGAGTTATTTTTTGAAAAAAAATGCTTATAAGCCAATTATAATTTTAAGAAGGCTGCACAAAAAAGGGGCTAAGTTTGAAGTAAAGTAGTCAAATATAAATAAATTTTTTTACAAATAATCCAATATTTTTAAATAAACTGTAAATGAGTTGTTCACTCACTTATTTAGTAAGTATACACATATCAGATGATTTCTCCTAAAAATAAAATTAAAAAATTAATTAAATCAATCAAACACTTAAAATTAATAATCTAAAAATATCAACATGGAATTTTTTAGTGAAAAATGAGGTTCAAAAGGTTAAGGGATGGAGTGACATGAAGTAGGGATAAGACGACGTGGTGGGGCTATGCGAGGCTTGCGCCCGGCATAAACCCCTCTAGATGCGCCCCGTCTTTAGCATAATGTCCAAAGTTTTAAGAGTTTTATCTAATCCATGCGAGGAATCCTTATCATGAATCCTTTCGATTAATTGACTAAAAATGGGTTCGACCTTATCCAAAAAAGTTAGTATATGTTCCCATTCTTTTTTATTTATTTAAAAAAATGAGTTCAAACTATAATTTTAGCAGGTAAATAGGTTGCACTTAATTTGGAAGAGTAAATTTGGAAGAATCGAAAAAATGAAGACAAGGAGCATTTCCCGCCAAGTGACTGACGAAATTCCCCCGCACACCGGTCGCAAGAAGAGAAGCTCTCCCCCCTCCCCCACCAAAAAGCCACCTTCCTCACACACAATACCCGCCAGTGCGTGAGAAATGGAGAATTCCCATTCTTCCCCGACCCATTCGCCATCGGAAAGCCCTAACCCTGGAGTGATTCCGAATCCCAGCCGTGGTTCGAGGAGCACACTTCATATAGGGGGATTGACGGTGGAATTCCCTTACAAACCGTACGGCACTCAGCTCTCGTATATGAATCGGGTGATCTCTACGCTCGACCGGGGGCAGAGAGATGGTCATTGTCATGCTCTGCTTGAGTCGCCGACTGGTACTGGAAAGTCCCTCTCGCTGCTTTGCTCCACAATCGCGTGGCAGCAGAATCAGAAGGCGAAGAATCTTCGTGACGGATTGACGCATTCCAGTTCCAGAGCGAACCCTGAGGCCGTGACGGATCCTATGAATCATGGTGGTGGTTTCATTCCCGAGACTCAGCCATCGGGTATTGATTCCTGGGGATTTTGAGCTGTAGATAATATTGTACAGTTATTGCTCGCTATGGATCAACGTGCTTGCCCTTTTTTTTTTCAGTTTTTGTAGTTTATGCGGCTTAAACTATGCCTTTAGTCCTCTGTCATTAAGAGTTTAATGGAACGTTTTGGATATGTATTGTTGAGATTGAAGTGCCAATTGCCTTGCTCTGTAATTTTATCTGTGGATTCATCTATTTCCTAATGGTTTTTATAATTTACTTTTATTCAGGAAACACAGTAGCGCCTCAACAAGTGCCAACTAATCCAAAAAGGGAGAAGAAAAGGCTGGCTCCTACCATCTTTTATTCTACGTATGACTAATCTCATTGTCATTTTTTTTGCACGACCAGGTCTCGGGAGGTTGTGGCGGGGTTTATTTTTGTTCTACAGTTAATTCCGACCAATATTCCCATTTTGCTTGCCATGTTAAAGTTTTCGAACCTAGATACTTCTCGGTTTCCATATATTGCTTTCTGTACTTGGCTTCACCTTATCAGGAGAACTCATGGTCAAATCAGCCAAGTGGTTCGGGAGTATAAGAAAACTTCATACCGTGCTACGATGGCAATTTTGGTGAGTTTTGTACTTTCGTCTTATGTCTGTCTATCTTCTGTCTGATGTTCTATACTGTTTATGCCAAAGTTGGGGTTTCCTTCCTCATGAGCCAAGGATTTCATACCCTTTTCTTATTTTTCTAATGTCAAATGCTGATTCACTTACAGATTCCAAACTCTGTTGCTTGAGAATATTATGTAACATTTCATGGACAATACATATTCTGTTAATTGAATCTATGTAGAGATGAAAATCTTGTTGCTTTTCTAGTGTATCTGCAGTTACAACTCAAGTGTTAGGGATTATATCTGTTTAGACTTATGGGTTGTTACTAGGGACATCAAACACCGATCATATTTTTGTTGATGTGGCAATGCTGTTCATTTATTCTTTTGGTGTTGTTTCAGGGAGCAAGGAAACATTACTGTACGAATACATACGTACAGGGGGGCGAAAGTATTGATGAACAATGGTTGCTTCTATTCTTTTTCCAAATTCGAATATCCTCGTAACTGTTTCTTTTCTAACACTCATTTTAACTCAGTAAGTTGCTTCTGAAGAATAAAGAAAATACCTGCCCAGAATTCAAGTTAAGTTTTCTTAGATACAATGTTCTGTTGCATTACATGCAATTATATTTCATTGCCTGACTTGAATCTGGTCCCTATCAGGAATGCTCACAAAGTGAAAGGCCACCCCTCTCTTCAGAAAGGAGGCTGCCACGAGGTTCATGATATTGAAGATCTTGTTAAAATTGGGCAAGTTGTCAAAGGTCCTATGTTTTTCATTGTTCAATTAGTATTTGTTCAATGAAGTAGTCACAGCATCTCTGAAAAGCTCTTCAAGTTTTAGGTTGTTCATACTTCGCGTCACGCTCTATGGCACAAGAAGCTGAGTTGGTTTTCTGCCCATATAACTACATTATCAATCCAATCATCCGGGATGCAATGGAAGTCGATATTAGTCAGAGTATTATCATATTTGATGAGGCACAGTAAGTTGCACCTATTTACTTTTACGTAAGGTATAATATGTCATGAGCTGATATTTCGCTAAAAAAGGCAACTCCCCTCTGTTCTTGTGATTCTTCATGACAACCAACGTAGTTTAAAGAACATCCTCTGCAGTGCTTGCAAAAGCTACCTACAATACAGTAAAAAACCCACTCACCACAAATCTTGTCCTGCTTCGTGGTTTGAATTTCTTCTTTATGTCATGGTTGAACAAATTATAGGCGACTCCTTAATTAACATCATTGCATATTTTTTCTCATATCATCATCTCTTAATTTTTTACAATTATTTCAGTAATATAGAAGACATTGCTCGTGATGCTGGCAGTATTGACCTGGATGAAGAAGCTTTGCTTCGTAAGTGATTGCCTTCAGCTTCTTTCTTTATTACCTATTCTAGCACCTCAGACCATCTCTTTTCTGAAGACTTGCAGACGGAACTAGGGCAGTTGAGCATAAATGATGACATGACATACCAGCCTCTGTTTGAGATGACACAGGTGATTAATTTTAGTACACTTATTTTATTTTCTTAACAGCATTCACTAATGCTCACTGATTTATTGTATTTTTATAGGACATCTTGAGTTGGATTAGCCGGAGAAAAGATAACTTGGTAAAGCGGGAATTCCAGAGCTACTTCCGTTGGTCAGTAGCATCTACATTTAATTGTTGTTTCACTTGGTTCCTCATTAAATCTTAGCCTCAATAGTTCAATGAATTTTTTTTATTTGATAGCTCTGCCATCTCCTTCAAATCCATCTTTAATATTTAATTATTCTAAGACCCCTTCATGTTCAGCCAGAATTGTACTGGAGATACCTTAGAAGAAATCAGTCTTTTAAAAGAATGATTTACTTTGGGTATCATGTGAAAATCTTCATAGACTTACTAAATGAATTTGCCTGGTTGGGCACTCAAGTGGATAAAACATGCAAATTTTGGAACAGCTTTCTGTTTTAACACTTCTTGTTGTTGCTAATTCGTTATGGCCAACTCAGTTGGACTGGAGATAAGGCTGTAAAAGAGTTCCAGGAAGCTAATATATCACTACAGAGTTTCTCAATCTTGCAACAATGCGCCAAAAAGGTATTTCAAATAATTTGCTGGGCACAATTTCTATGAAGCTCTATTGCAGTCAACTACGATTATTGGAGATTTTTTTATACATAATCTCTTTATGCAATGTTTTTTTTTTCTTTCTTTCTGCAGGCCATTAAAGCAGCTACAGAAGATGAGCCCGATATCGCTCATTTAAGTGGATTAGCAGCCACAACGTTGGAAGGTGGTCATTCCATCTCTGTTGCATGTTATTCACTTCTCTATTCCATTGAACTTGTACAATTGAATTTGGACATACTACTATGATTCAGGACTGTTCTCTTCACTTAATTACTTCTTCTCTGAGAATGGCATCCATGTGTGTGACTACGAACTAGCACTGCAGAGGTTTGTGAAGAAAGATGAAGGTAACTTATAATCTTTTTAAATTTTTTATTTTTTATGTTTCTTTGCCAAGCAGGGACTAGAAGATTCTATTTGACAGTTGTAACCTATTTAATGTATGTTAAAGCTGAGAACTAATCATGCATACAATCTCCATAAACATCTTTTAAATTCGTATAATTTTAGAAAAAAAATTGAGCAGCCTTTGTGGGGCATAGAGGGTGTTGAAAATAATTGAAAACCCGTTTTTCTTTATTAACTAATACTCCAGGGATATATATAGTATTACAAAGTAAATATTCATAAATCCTATAGAACTCTATCAAATAAGCAATAACCCTATTAGGTAACTATCAAATAAATACGATGTTATAAATAAACAAGATATCAACACTCCCCCTCAAGGTGGGCTACATTAAGGGCCTGTTTTGCGCAGCCTTCTTAGGGTACGACGGCGGCGGCGGGGGGCTCCGGCACGACGGTTTCGAAAAATTCCGGACCCTCCGAGGCACCTCTATTCTAAAAATAATTATCATTTTAAGTACTTGCGCAAAACACCACCCCTTCTAAAAATAAGAAGTAGTAGAAGATATAGTAGAAGAAGGCCTGCGCAAAACAGGGCCTAAGCCCATCTTGACACATAGTTCAACAGTTGATGGCCTCCCAACATTAAATAGTGGCCCATCTAGTTCCTCCTTCCATTCTGACTCATCCAGTATTCACAGATCTGGCCCGTCCAGTTCCTCTCTCCTCTCTCTCTTTTGCCGACACACGGCTCTTCACTACACTAGCCGACACAAGACTCTTCACTAATCTGGCCAACACACGACTCTTCACTTCTCTACTAGGCACCCCTTTATCGGCTCCTCCAGCTCATGCATAAATCTCCATCTTGCTTACATTTCCAACTCAGTCATCGATCTCCATCTTGCTGTCCCCTGGCTTAGTGCTAGACATAATCCCACAACAAACTTACACCTTAAATACTCAAAACTAGAAGGGATTTTTTTTTTCCATTTTTTTCTTTTCCATTTTTTCCCCATTTTTTCTTTCTTTTAAAAAAAACTACAATGTCACATCCCAATCCCAAGAACCTTGGGATTGCTCTTGAGCCACGACTTTGGAATAGGCGATGTTTGATGATGTGGACGCACCATCTTCCAGCACTGCTGCCTTCTGCTTTTTTTGAAGCGCCTCCAAACAAGCTCTATCCTCCTTTGAGAAGATAATATTTGACGTAGACTTCTCTTCCACTATCAGATTCATTCGGTAACCTCCACGTCCACCACCTCTCCTTCCTCCACGACCATGACCCCTATCACCAAAACGACCTTTCCCTCCAGACTCTCTCGCTCGGGGCCCATTCGGGCAGGAATTTACATAGTGTCCAATCTCCCCACACTGAAAACATTGATGGGTCCCATCATAAGTACTTTTTTTTTTATAAGTAATCAGAATACTGGGTTTCAGAATCACAGATCAGGGTATCCTTTGGGCCTTCGGCCCGCC
>JAOWBN010016054.1:0-10802 GCA_028565015.1 Pinguicula moranensis
TTTAGGGTTTATTTTTCTCCTTCCATGTATTTCTGTAAATATTTTATTAATGAAAAGTTGGCATTTCAAAAAAAAAAAAACAATAAAACAAAAAAATTCATAATCATGCATACTAGATAAATCACTTAATACATAAATGAAATTGTATAAATATAAGACATACTTATAATCGTAAAGTTCATTTACGAAATTTTAACGTATAGTTAAATATTTAGAATAACTAAAATTTCTTAAAAAAAAAATAATTAACACATAATTATCACCAAGAAATTATTAACATATAGTTAAATAGTAACACATAGTTTTTTTTTTTGAAAGGCCAAGTTTTATATATACAAACGTATTTACAATGAGAGAAAGTGAAACCCAAAATACATGCTCCGACCAAATAGCTAAAGCTTTGGTCTACAGTGGCCGTTAGGCGACTTCTAGTAACACATAGTTAATAAATATTCGGAATGAAATTAATCACTTAACCATAATTAATATATTCAAAATAATAATTAACACATAGTTAATTAAATATTAAAAAATAATTAACGCCTAGTTATTTAATAAAATTCCGAATAAAGAATAACACTTGTTTTGAATAATAGAATTACAAATATTCTAGATAATTAATAATCAACTTAATAATTATCAATTATCAACACATATTATAAACAATTATATTAAGTTTCTTATATGGTTAAGACATGGGTGGGGTGGGCCGTCCGTCCCGACCCGCCGTGCCCGGGCCTACAAAAATTGGACTCGGGCCCTTGGCCCTCGGGGGCCAGTTAATCGACCCCGGTTTAATCGGCCTGACCCTCCGGAACAGCCTCTGGTTTTTTGCCAGTTTTGAAATGGTTCCGACACGGTTGAACAGTCAATTTTGGCCTTTCGATTCGTTTCAATTTTTTTATTTTTCAAATATTTTTTTTTTCGTATGCTAAAAAAATAATATTTCAAATATTTTGTATAAAAATTGTTCGTGTTAGGGTTTACGAGTTTAAGTTTTATAAGTTTAAAGTTTATAAGTTTATATAAACTTATATAATATTAAGGTTAGGGTTTGCATTAACTTATTAACATTTATAAGTTTATGATTTATATAAAGTTTATAAGTTAATAGAAAAAATTTAAATTTATATATTTATATAATATTTGGTTCAGCCTTTTTAGAATATAGGTGTTTAAACGTTTTATAAATTTAGATTTATAAATTAAATAAACTTTATAAATTATAAACTTTATTAATATTATATAAACTAAAAATATAATATAAGAGGGCTTTAGTTTAAGTATAAATGTATATTTATAGTTAAGTTGTTTACGTATCATTTATATTTCTATGTAAATGAATCAAATCTCACGTAGCTCTCTTACCTTGCTCACCTAATAGAACCATTTACTCCTCATCATTGTTGTTGTTTGAACTTGTGCTGCTCGCCGAAGCCGTCTCAGAATCCCTGCTCACCGATGTCGTTTCAGAATCCCCAGTATTGAATGTATCTTCTTCGTCGTACTGTGCATATTTTTATGTTCTACGGCATAAAAATTCAGGCATGTCTAATATTCCAAGTTAAGTGGATGAAGGTTTGAGCGTCAGTCGTCTAAAATGTACATTCCCTTGCTAAAGGCTTGTTCGACGACCACTGTAGAAACTGGACATGCTAGAAATTCCTTCGCAATCATCGATAATACCGAAAAAAAATTAGCTTAGCTCTCCACCAAAAAATGAATATTGAACTCCCAGTATGAGATATAATCATTATCTGTCTGAGTAATATCAAATCTAGTTATTCGATAAGTGTCAAGTTCCACATAAGTGAAACTTGACGAGGACCTAGGGCATTTTGATTGAGATTTTTGTATGTTTTCTATCCTTCCGAGCATTGCTATTATAAGCGCACCACTCCTACGGGTTTGCACAGGAATACTGAATCTGGTTTGATACTCTTCATATAATTTATTTAATAAAGACTCAACTTTTTTTATTACAGTCTTATAGTCAACAAGGAATATTCCTTCCTGATTTTTAAAATCATCATAATAACCTTCTAAGGATTTTTTCAAACCTTCTAATTTTTTTTGATGGTCCGAAATGGTGGCAAAAAGATAAAGTGGTGGTGTATTTAAAATATATTTACACTATTTTTTCGTAATAGCATCTATACAAGGTGTGAAATTAGGTTCATTTCTAAACTCGTTATAATTGCTCCTACGTTACACAATTAGGTGAGACGATGGTTTATATACATATGATAATAATTGGGTATATTTTTTAAAATATTTTAATAATTTTAATAGTTTTTCACACTCTAACCAATCACTTGTGTTTAAATATATTTTTTGGTATCTATTATTCATAAAACTAAGCAATAATTTTTTATAAGGTACGATTTGTTGAAGTAAAGTATATGTGGAGTTCCAACAGGTAGATACGTCTAAAAAAAATTATTCGTTTAATATTATTTTCTTTAATAAATTTAAACCAATCTTTTAGTACCCTAGGTTTTCTCAACAAAAATTTTATAGTACGTCTAATTGGGTTAACACTTAAATCTATAATTTTAAGAGGATCTTGTACGCATAAATTAATAGCATGATACATACAACGAATATGAAAAAAAATGACCACAAAAAATAGTATCACATAACAATTTTAAATCTTCTACACTTGCACCATTGTTAGATGCATTATCAAAAGATATACTATATACTTTTTACTTATATTATATTCTTCTAAAATTAACATAAACATAGAGGTTAGGTTTTATGCGGTATGTGCATCATCAAACAAACGAAATGCTATTACTCTTTTTTTTATATGTTCCATTCATTATCTATCAAGTGACAAGTAACACCCATATAGCTATGCGTTTGGCCACGATCTGACCATATATTACTACATATGGAAACTTTATGATACAGAGATGAAAAAAAATGACACAACTTGCCTTTTCTTTTATAATTTTTCCTACATTGCTAGAGAGTGATTTACGTGAAACTTTGAAAAATGCGGGTTGTAAACATGTATGCAGATAACTTTCTAAATTTAAGCTTTTTGCGAAACTAAATGGAAGATATTCTAAACAAATTAGATGTACTAGACATTCTCTATTTCTAGTTGGATTGTAACGAAATAATTGGGTACTAGAAGACGTACCTTTGGAACCGGATCCACTTGCATTTACGATAGAACCCCAATAACTAGATAATTGAGTTTGTGTAGGATTGAGACCAACATCTTTTAGGGGTTTCGTTAGTACATGCCTCAAAAATGAGCCATAACCTCCACTTGTAATACAAAGAATTATAATTTAAAAAAATAGAATTTAAAAAAAAGATGTACAAAAAATACTTAAATAAAATTTTACTTAAAAAGTACATTTTTTTGGTTGAAAGACTTTCGAACATAATCGGCACTTTATCAAAAAAATAATGGGCCCCTCTCTAGATTTGGAAATTTATCGAAAAATTCTGTAAAAATTCGGGAGGTACTCACATTTTGAGGAGGAACTTGTTGTTACTCATTAGTTTGCGGAGGCATCGAAGGCGGAGGATAAGTTTGAGGATAAGTGGGTGGTCGTGCACGCCTATTACGAGCAGTTGTAGACGATGATATTACTGCCTCCTCCGCCTCCAAACCCGGTGGTGTGCTGAACCAACCAAATCAAAATCCATATCGAGTAAATTATTAAAATTAATATTAGCATCGAAATCATGTGGGGAAGTAATAATTCTCTTCGACATTAGTGGCATATAAAATGAATAGAATACAAAACTTGTGAAAGAAAATGAACCGAAATAAAATTGCGAGAGAAGATGCTTGTAAGACTATAGAATAAGAATCAAGAGATAGCAAAGTTCTGTGTGTAAAAAAATGAACATGTACATGTCTATTTATAGTCGTATGATCCGAATTTTAATTTTTTTCAAATTCATGGCCGTTGGGCACGGCGGGCCACGTCACCCACCTTGCCTTTTCAAAAATAAATTTAAAAAATTATGTTTTTGGGAATTCAATCGCAATTTTGGTGCAATGGGCCTGACGGGACAGCGGGCCACGTTCCGCCCGTCGGGTACTTTCAAAAACTTTTTTAAAAAAATATTATTTTTTTTGAATTCAAACGCAGTTTTGGCACTATTGGACTGATGGGCCCGCAGGGTATCTTCAAATTTTAAAAAAATAAAAATAAAATTTTGAATTTTAATCATTTTTTGGCGCGTTGGCCTGAAGGGCCCGCCGGGTTATTTCATTTTTTTTAAAAAATTGTTCAACAATTTTCAAATATTATTTCATTTTTTAAATTTTTTGTTCAAATATTTTAATTTTATTTTTTTAAAAAAATATTTTTTTGGTTATTTCTTTTTTATATTTTTACGTGCTCGACCCACGAGCACAGTGGGTCACCCTCCGAGTCGTGCACATAGGGTCATTTTTTACTATTTTCATTGTTTTTTTTTTTAAAATTTGACAGGTCAGGTCAGGCGACTTGCTACTTGACCTACAGGGTCAGAATTTTACTCCGACCTGCGCGTGCCATGAGTCGCATTTTCCCGACCCGGGCACAACTCGTTAACCTTATGGGCTTTTGGTACGCCGGACTGTGGCCTGGCATGCTTTTCCCGGGCTTAGACTGGACCACGGGTCATTTTGTGCATGTCTAGTAAGAAGAGTTCTTTGATCACGTAAGTTTCAATATCGAAACTAATGCATTCATAATCAACTAATTTGATAGTTAATTCTTAAATATAAAAAAATTGTGGCCAGTGAATTCTGTTGTCTACAAATATTTTGTCAACAATCGATAAAAAAAAATTGTTTACAAAAAAGAGACCACATCAATGGCACATTTTTTTGGAGTACCGGTGGTATCCGACTATTTGTCGACTAGTCCACATGGATCACGCCCAGCCGACTCTCCGGGCGGATCAGGCAAACGGCTGACTGGGCAAGCCCTGTCATAAGGCCGGAGTTTAGCCCCAACGTCTGCGTCTGGTGGGAGTCGAACCCACAACCTTCCTGCATATAAGGAAAGTTATGGGGACATTCTGGACAACCAGGGCAACCCATTGGGGTTAACATCAATGGCACATTGGAATCATGAATTCAGAATATTTGTGACATTATACCGTAATTTTTTTTTTGTTTCTTCCGTAATGATTCATTTCGTAAGAAATCGTACGTATTCAAAAAATTGAAGAAATGAAATGGAACGAATCTATTTTTTTTATTCGTGAAGATTTAACGTAAAGGAACATATTAACAAATAATTATTCACATTTTCCCCTAAGGAGTCTATCAATGATAGGTACATTTTCAAGATCAACAAGGAAGGGGCGTACACTGTTAAAGATGCCTATTGCTCCATAACCGCAGGTACACAATCTACCTTCTCAGATTCACATTTAGCTCTTACCAAACTCATATGGAACAGTTTTGCTCCCAAAAAGTATGCATTTTTTTCTGGAAACTAATTCAAAATGCAGTACCTACCAAGGATGTTCTGCAGAGGAGGAATATAATAGGGGCTGCCATGGAAACTGTCTGTCCACTATGCCTCACAGCTGATGAAACGGTTGCACGTCTCTTTTCAGAGTGCACCATCTTGGCTGTCCCTTGTTCCAGGGCCATCTTACACTGGTACCACAATAATACCTTCTATACTTACCCACACGGCATCCGCCCCTCAAGGTGTTAATGTGTCTGCCTGGACCTCAGTCTGGATATCTGTAATGTGGACTTTATGGAGGGAGAGAAACAAATCCCACTTCACATCCACAAAGTCTCCCATTCCCCTCTTACTTTATGGTATCCAAAGAGACTTATGGTCAGGCGCGGAGCCAGAAATTGACGGGAGGGGGGGCAAATTTGTTGGGTTTGAGCAGAGTGTGTCGGGTCGTATCGAATCGTTTTAGGCTGCAAAAAAATTCAATTTTTTTCCGATTCGAGCAAAAGATATAAGAAATTCCAATAAATTTTATGTGAATTTTTGAAGGTAAATTATTCAATAGAAATATAACGCAAGCATCTGAATTTTTTTCGAATTTGATCGATTAATGTTTAAAGTACAAATATTTTTAATTTTTTTGTATAGATCAAGATTTTCAACGAAATATAATTTTTAAAGTACAATCTAAAAATATATATATTAAAAAATAAAAAATATATATTAAAAATTATCCAAAAAATATAAAATAATATTTATTAAAAATTATTTCTTACCTATATTTTATCAATAATATTAATAGTATAACCTAAATCCTACAGATATGCAAGGAACTGGGGTTGATCTACTGAACTAAAATATAATTATATTAATGGCATAACCCATATTTTACAAATATGTAAGATAGCCTAGTGGTTGAATCATTGAATTTCATTATTGAGTTCTAGGGATCGAATATGGTGGAAAACAATTTTTTTTGATTTGGTAGGTAAAAAACAACTAAAATGTTGGTGACCAGATTAAAAACTTGGAGGACTCATCCGACAAAGTTGGACTCTTACCACTGAGCTCGGCCACAATTTGTGATTGTTCAAGAACAAAAAACAATAGATTATCTAAGGGGGACCAAAAAATTTTAAAAAAAAAATTAATGTGAATTTATTTTTTTAAATCCCAGAGGGGACCATGGCCCCTGCCCTTGGCTCCGCCACTGCTTATGGTTGTGGATTCAAGCCAAAAAAAATTGCCTGCACTATTTCCTTACAGCATGACTGACTGGTTAACGCAGCCACTGGCTTGCCTTCAATTTTCTGTCTCTTAGTAGGCTCAGGTTTCAGCTAACTATTATGTCATGCCAACTTGGCAGTAACCCAATGGAGAATGCTCACAGTGGAAGCATAGGCTGGCACATTGTCACCCGGAGAAGATGGTTATACATAGCTGGGATTCAGGGAAAGGAGATGAGCAGGCTCTCTTATGGGGTAAGTGACAAACAAACCTCTCATTGTGCTATCTGATTATCTCCCTATTTCAATATGGTACATGTTATAAAGGAGGAACTCTTCCATTGTGCAAGTGGTGTTATCTGATTATGTAAGTGAAAACAAATCTTCCATTGTGCTACCTGATTATCTATTTATTTCAACACGGTACACGGTAGGGATGGGTGAAGACAGTTCATCATGCTTCAAGGAAGACAACCACTCTCATTAACTACCTACCCTTCTCCCTGGGGTAGCCCCACGTTCCCGAGGAACGTCCACTCTCGAGCCAAATTAATTAGACTAGTTTCAATGCCACTTATGTGTTTTGCCACAAGTGTTATGCTCGGCCCTAGAGCTGTTACTGCAGGAAGAAGAAATGTAGGCATAACAATCATTTGAGGTCTAAGCCAGAGTGGGACATGGCAACCCAGCAAACAAAGAAGTTAAGAGCCTTGGAGTATACAACACTCGGTTGGAGTCAGTACTTGCACGCATGTCTGAACCAATGAGGAAAGCAAGAAGGAGCACAGAACTCAGTTAGGAAACACCCACATAACTGCTTTGCCATAGCATACCAGAGGGGTCCATTGCAATCCCATCAACACAAGTGTCAATGGATCTACAACTAGTTGCTCAGTGGGAAAGCGAACTGAACAGTTTCTAGGAAAAGGAAGACTGCTTTCACAAGTGAACAAACAGGACACAAGTACAACCATACGTTGACCTCACAGAAGTCACGATGTGCTTATCAAAAGGAAGCCACGTTGTGAGATTAGCTGCCAGAGAACCTGGTTGGGCAGAGCATGCCAATCATTCCAGGGCACAAGAACAAAGGAGAAAGTAGCCATAGACCACTAAGTCGCAATGAAAGTATAAGGTCAAAGAGGGTGAATGATGTCTTGAAAGTGAAATATATTATCCTTGCCCGACTTGTATATCCTCTACACATTATAGGGATAACTCACCAAATTGGAAGGAGTTATGTACCAATAGTCTAAAATGATATTGATAAGTTGATAGTTATGATATCCAGGTTTGGTGAAAAGCGGATGATGGTGATGAACTGAATGCGGAGATGTTTGTGCATTCATGAGTATAGGGGAGCCATGTACCGGTCACCCTTAGCTATACTGGAGGATATACTGGAAGGGCAGGTTACATATAGTTCATGATCAAGTATCAGGCACTGACTTCTGCCTTATATGATCATCACTTCTGAGGCATCTAGTCTCCCGCTAAGATATTTTTCGCATTATTTTTCTTTCTTTCTTGTTTTCATCTCTGTATATAATTTAAGTTCATATATGCAAATTTGGCTTTAAAAAAAACAAATAATTATTCAAGCATGATTAAGAATGAACCTGATTCTGATAACACCACAGATCTAATTAGAACGGATTTAATAATGAACAAATACGATAACGAATCGTACCGTTAATGCGAAAGCGTATAAAAATTTAATCTTTCGGTTGATTATATCACGAACACGAACCATGAATCTACCAGAGTCTCTTATAATCAATTAATCAAATCTCACCTACGTAAATGATTGGCCAGCAATTTGAGAGAAATTGTATATATATTTCTGAGTCTCAACACATGAGAATAAGAAAATCGGAGTGAGTTAAGTGTACTAAACGACTTAATTATAAGGAGAGATTAGAATTTAGTAATTAACGTATAATTATATAATTGACCATAAACCTAATTAGGATGTTAGAATCTCATCTAATTAGAATTCTTAATATTAGATCATTAATAAATAATTATTATAATTAATTCAATTATACTTATTTATATATTTTGTATAATAATTTTACGTAATACAATAGATTGCAACTGCACGACACGTGTAGCACAACTATCCCGAGCTTGAACAGAGCCAACTTTCTATCACTAAGACAGAAGAACTCAGTAATAGAACAAACAAAAAAAAGAATCGAAACTTCTAGGAACTTTTTCCCAATTATTAATTTATATTTTTTTATTTAATTATATTATTTTGAGCATCAATGTCTGTCTCATTCATCAAAAAATATTTTGAAAATATAAAATATCATTTTTAAGCTCTCCCAAAATAAAATTATTTTATCTTTAACTTTGTAAAAAGATTAAGAAGAACCTTTTCAAAGTATTCCCCAAATCACCGAATTAGACATTTGTGCATATTTCCTCTGTATTTGCTCAATTACGTACGTGCAACTCAATTATTATGCTGCTACATCATTAGCGCTATTTTATTTGTGTTGTTACACTGCTACATCTATTCTAAACTCCTCACATTTCCTCAAAAATATTCTTGAACTTCTGGAAACAATGAATTAAAATTGCAAGAAAAATCAGAAGAGAAAGCGAGAGGATTTGTTGGAAGAAGTTTCCCGGTTTTCTCATTCAAAAACTCAAAATCTTCATTCTCATATTTACAACCGTTTTCCCTCTCCACTTAATTTAACAACTGCCATATAAATATTTTTAGACTAACAAAATCGTATCTCGCACGACACAAACCGCTATACAATTTTGTGCTGTCGATTACATCTCAATCCACTCATTCGTGGTCTAACACGTGTATTTGCGTAACTAATAAACTCGCGTTTTCTTCTTTCACGTCTTCTGCTTCGTTCATGAGATTTCCTTCAGATATAAACTCTGTTTTGTTTTCTTCAGTTTCACCTTCATCAAATGACTTTCCGAGGAGCTTCTCCAAGCAGCAACTGGATGTAGCAACAACTTCTTCACACTGCTGAGTTTGAGATCTAAACTTCAATACCCCCTCCTCAAGATGAGCATTCCACAAGTTCATCTTGGACAAAATGGATCGAAAACTAGCAGTGGGAAGAGCTTTAGTAAACACATCTGCAAGATTTGAAACAGAGGCAATATGTTGAGGATTAATGAGTCCAGATTTGAAGCAATCCCTGACCACGTGACAATCAATTTCTATATGTTTTGTTCTCTCATAAGACACCGAATTGGAGGTGATGTCCAACGCAGCACAGTTGTCACACCAAAAAGATATAGACAATTGGGGAGCAATATGAAAATCAGATAGCATAAATACTATCCATTGTAATTCCTTCACTGTCATGGCCATAGCGCGGTATTCGCCTCTACTGATGAACAAGCAATGGTTGCTTGCTTCTTGGTCTTCCAAGATATTAGGCTAAATCCCAGAAAAATGCAGTAACCTATCAAGGAATACCGAGTAGATTTACGACTCCCCCAATCTACATCACTATATGCAGTTAAAACTTATGAAGACTGGCTGGAGTAGAAGAGTCCAAGAGACTGATTCCCTGACAGATACTTGAGAACGTGCAGCACAGCATTCCAGTGAGAGTCATGAGGCTGGTGGACGTATTGGCTTAGTTGCTGAATTGCATACGTGAGATTTGTCCGAGTGTAATTGAGATATAGCAACCTGCCAACCACCCTTCTGTACTTCTCTAGGTTGTGGTAAGGTGTTGAGTCATCTTGATCTATGGCAGAGAACTTAAGATCACTCAGTAGAGGAGTGGATGCAGATTTGCACTGAACATGTCCAGTATCATTCAATAAATCCATGTTGTATTTGCGCTGACTTATATATATTCCTGCAGATGATCTTGCTATTTCCATGCCAAGGAATATTTTGCCTCCCCCAAATCCTTGATTGTGAAAGTCTTGTAAATAAAGGTTTTAACTTTGCAAATTTCATCCAGAGAAGTGCCTGTCAAGAGCACAGCATCAACATAAACTATGAGGTACAATTGATGAGCAGATGTAGACAGGGAGAACAGGCACGGATCATGATAAGATTGGCAAAAACCATAGCTAGTCAGACGGTTTGTGAACTCCAGGTTCCACTGGCGAGATGCCTGTTTTAGGCCATACAAGGACT
>JAOWBN010016065.1:0-10802 GCA_028565015.1 Pinguicula moranensis
TGCTTGGCGCAGGGAGTTGTGCTGGCGAGCACTTACTCGAGAGATATCGTGAAGGATACAGGGACTTATTTGTACGTGATGTACATCGTGACCCCGTGGTGGCCGGCGGAGCGCCGGTGACGGATTGAAATGATTTTTAATGCTGGTTAAATAATTTGTAATTATCCGACATGAAAATTTCGGTTAATTTATTGTTCAAATTAAAAATCATTATTTCAATGATCTAATTCTACAATATTTTATAAATAATATTCTAGTAGTTGCCATTTGGATTTGTTAGGTAAGCACAAAAGACTAAAATAGAAATTAAATTGTGCATATTATTTGTAGTCAATTACTATGTTTCAAAACTATATAAAAAAACTACTAAGTTTTAATACAGATGAACTGGGAAACCAACTATAGAAGCTTAACTGAAAATATAAAGGTGCTAAAATTCCCTAGGCCTAATGTTGTCCCACACCGAGAAACTCAAAGAAAACATTTGAGTATAAATAGAAAAAGTGAATTACAAACTGAATACCTTAGTACTAAGGTTTTTCAGGGTATGGTTCACTGTCATGGTATCAGAGCGAGGTTGGGGGACTGCACCGGCCTGAAAAATCAAGAGCCTTTGAGACCCGTAACCGCACTAGCCCGGCCATATGGAATATGGTGTAGTGAGCACGAAAATGTTGGTTGCGAGGTACAAGGCCTATAATACAAGTCTCAACAGAGTATGCCTAATTGGACTTGAGGGGGGTGTCAGTGTCCCATACCTGTAAGAGAAAATAGATTTGAAGAGTATATATATGAAAGTGAATTACAAACTGGGATACCTTACGACTAAGGTTTTTCAGGGTGTGGTTCACTGAAATAAGATTTTTCAGGGTGGTTCACTGTCAGATTGCTTACCCCTAAAGGACATTGTCGGTCGCACAAAAATTGGTGAGTTGAGCATATATATAATAGTAAACATGGACTACTTGCATAAAAATTGTGTCGTGCACAAATTAGTACTTGCATTCCACAACTCATTTGAAAGAAGGGTTTCAAACTATGGCGTCTGAGTCAGTGGTAAAAGTGGAAGTGATCTCCCGCTCCGTGATCAAGCCATCATCTCCGACTCCCGATCACCTCCGCCACCTCAAGCTCTCTTTCCTCGACCAAATTGTGGCCCCGATTTATGTCGCCTGCATCTCGTTCTACGAAGCCAACGAGCTCAAAGGCTTGACTACCAGCACAGATCACGGAATATTAATCAAAACCTTACAAGACTCACTGTCCACCACTTTAACTATCTTCTACCCTTTTGCCGGAAGGCTGAATGCCGCCGACTTCTCCGTTAACTGCAATGATGAAGGCGTCGGTTTCGTCGAAGCACGGGTGAATTCTCGTCTCGAAGATCTACTGCATGATATCAAATTGGACCAGGTACATGGATGAGCTAAGGGAGGCAATATACAAATTAGTGGATGAGAGAGTGAACCTAATTTGTATTCTTAAAAATTGTTCATAAATTTTTTTGGGGGGTAATTAAAAATTAATTTATTTAAAGAATAATAAGTTGAACTGACACTTGTTTTATGCAGATGCAGAAATACTTTCCATTAAATCTGGTCGCCGGGTTATCCACCGGCGATGGAAATCTTTTCCTCGTACAAGTCAACCACTTTTCCTGCGGCGGGATAGCGGTCGCCGTGTGCCTGTCCCACTCTATCGGCGATGGTTGGTCGATGATCGAGTTTATGAACACGTGGGCCTCTACCTGCCGGAATGAAACCACCAGTCACTCCCCCTACCAATTCGGCCAGCTGGGCCATTGTTTTCCGGCGATAGACTTATCCGTGATGAACGCCTCGTTGGGATCGGAAGCGACCCATTCAATCGAGCTTTTCGTGATGAAGCGCTTCGTCTTGAACAAGGATGTTGACATGTACAGACAAGTTGTAGGGGTTAATGTTGTCATTTGTATGTATTAGCTTGTAAAGTCATTTAGAGTTGAGATTAGGCGCCGCTTATTCAGTTAAGGTAGAAATCTTTTTGTAATCCATATATACGGCAAATTGGCCAAGAGAAATGCAAGAAAAATTTCCCAGAGATCTTTGAGTTTTCTTCATGGTATCAGAGCAATAACAGAATTCTCATCGATTTCTGAACAAATTCTTCTTCAATCCGATGGGAGATAAGTCGATCACTGTCACCACTCCAAGTCCCTATGGCCTCCTTCCGAGCGATCAACCCGGTAACATTATCACTCCGGTTGTCTTTCGCGGCAATAATTATGAAGAATGGGCGCTTGCTGTGCCCGTTGCTCATCGGGGACTCAGGAAATGGAAATATGTTGAAGGGAAGGTCGCCCGTCCAACCACCGAAGCCGACTTAGATTAATGGATGACTCTGCAGTCTTTGCTTGAGTCTTGGGTGCTTAACACGGTTGAACCAAAGCTTCGAAAGACAATAGCATATCGCAAAAAATATTGTTCTTTTATGGAACTATATGCAGGAACGTTTTTCTGTTGGCACAGGTGCGCGCTTGTTCGAAATTAAGAGTGAGTTGTATGGATGCAAGCAACACGGCGACCTCCTTGTTGTGTATTTTGGGCGCCTGGCCACTCTTTTGGATGAGATCGCGACATATGAGCCCTTGCTGACTTGTCTGGTTGAGGGTTGTACCTACAAGGTAACGGAGACAGCCCAACGCCGCAGTGATGCTGACAAATTGCATCAGTTTCTAATGGGTCTGGATGACTCCTACGATCCGATTCGTTCTCAGATCTTGAGCATGGATCTGCCGCCTACGTTAATGCGTGCCTACTCCATGGTAATGCAGGAAGAAACTCTCACGACTATTGCTCGAAATCGTGAGGGACAAAGTGATGCCGCTGTGTTCGCTGTTCAGGACCGCCACACTCAAGTTACAGGCGGTGACTGTCGCTCCAACTGTGTAGATGAAAAAGAGGTTATGCGTTGCGACCATTGCAAACGTCCCGGCCATACCGTTGATAAATGTTTTGTTCTACACGGTTATCCGGACAATCGTGGTGGCCATTGGAAGCGCGGACGTGGCGGCCGGAGTACCGGTGGCAGATCCGACCGGAGGGCTGCCCGGACTGATACATGTGAGGGAGGATTTCGGGCAAACATGGCTGCTGCTACGCCGGTAAATCCCAGCCCTTCCTCGCCGGCGCTGCCCAAACTTTCCGCAGCACAGTGGGCCGCAATTTTCAAAACTGCTAAAGCTTATCGTTCCTGTTCTGGCAATGAATCCAAGTTGACTGGTAAGCTGTACGACTGATTGATTGATACTGGAGCTTCCCAGCATATGACATGCTCTCGAGAATATTTGTTCTCCTTGGAATCTATTAATCCTTGCACTGTTCATATGTCGGACGACAATCTATCTTTGGCGAATAAGAAGGGCGTTGCCCGGATTGGTTCCGATGTTCACGTGGACGACGTTCTTCTCGTCCCATCTATGAAATGCTCTCTCATTTCAGTTTCTCAGCTTACTAAGCAATTGCGTTGTGTAGCCTCATTCACTCATGATACTTGTGTATTGCAGGACCTCACTACGAGGATGGTGATTGGAGTGGGGACACAGCATGAAGGGGTTTACTATCTGCAGAGTCTGAAGAAGGTTCGAGCATCCGCAGTCGTCTGTCAAGATATTTGGCACAAAAGGTTGGGTCATCCTTCTAGTGGCGCTTTGAAGCATATTCCTGGAATTGTTAGTTCAGTTGAATTTAAAGATTGTGATGTCTGCCTTCGTGCAAAACATACTCGTGATCGTTTTTCAGACAGTAATAATAAAGCTGATTATTGTTTTGATTTGATTCATTGTGACATATGGGGTCCCTATCGCACTAAATCTACATCTGACGCTCGTTATTTTATTACTATTATTGATGATTACTCGCGAATGGTATGGATTTATTTGATGCGTATGAAATATGAAGTTGGGAAATTTTTGCCTCAATTTTGTTCCATGGTATTACGACAATTTGGTCGTCGAGTGAAAGCAGTTCAAAGTGATAATGGAAGAGAATTTCTTGGTCTCACAAACTATTTCTTGACTGAGGGAATTTTTCATCGCACCTCCATGGTAGATACACCGCAACAGAATGGACGAGTCGAGCGCAAACACCGCCATGTTTTGAATGTCGCACGATCACTCATGTTTCAAGCTAATGTTCTCATTCAGTATTGGGGGGAGTGCGTGTTAACTGCCGGTTACTTGATAAATCGCACTCCTAGTGATATTTTGGATCATAAATTGCCATACGAATTACTGTATGGTCGGTCGCCTGCTCTTGATCATCTACGAGTTTTCGGTTGTATGTGTTATGCTCGCTCTCTATCTCGAACTCATGACAAATTTGCACCTCGTAGTCGCAAGTGTGCTTTTCTCGGTTATCCACTTGGGAAGAAAGGATGGCGTGTTCTTGACTTGGCAACCTCTGAAATTTTTTATTCTCGTGATGTGAAATTTTGCGAGGTTGAGTTCCCATTGACACAAAGTGCTGCACAAGATTCTTCCGCTGCGTTGGATGTCACTTCACCCATTTCAACTGAGATATTAGCACCATGTGCCACTGTTCCGGCTGTGCAAATGACTCCTCCACCTATCTCAGTTGAAGCCGTGTCGAACTCCTTGCCTGATGTCAATTTTGAATCGTCTGCCAATCTGCATTCCGAAACTGTTGCTGTTCCGGAACCTGTTGCACAGTCCTGCTTTGAGATTCCAGCGGTTGCTTCTGGAAATGTTCCAGCAGATCTCTGTCCTACTGCTACACCTCTCGGTCGCGGGCATCGGGCCAAACAACCCTCTGTTCGGCTTCGTGACTATGTTGTTGACTCGGATGACTCGCTTAGTAAACCCCCTTCTGCTCATGTCTCCCTCTCCAAGGCCTCCTCAGGTACTCGTTATCCATTAGACAAATATGTCTCTTTCTCACGATTTTCTACCTTGCATTCACAATTTTTGGCAGCTGTTACTGTTGGCTATGAACCTCGCACTTTTGCTGAGGCTATGAAATTCCCAGAATGGCGGGCGGCCATGTCAACCAAAATTTTGGCACTCCAAGTAAATCACACATGGGATCTTGCTTCTCTGCCCCCTGGTCGTCGCGCTATTGGCTGTAAATGGGTCTTTCGTCTTAAATATCATGCTGATGGCTCTGTGGAAAGGCATAAGGCACGTCTTGTTGTTTTAGGAAATCGTCAGACAGAGGGGGTGGATTTTACGGAGACTTTTGCTCCAGTCGCCAAGCTTGTCACGGTTCGCGCATTGCTCACTGTTGCGGCATCTCGTGGGTGGCTGTTACATCAAATGGATGTTCACAATGTGTTTCTTCATGGCGATCTTGAATAGGAAATTTACATGAAGCTGCCTCCGGGTTTTGTATCTCCGGACAACTCTGTATGCCGCCTTAGGAAATCTCTGTATGGCCTTAAGCAAGCCCCTCGCTGTTGGTTCGAAAAATTCGGTTATGCCTTGATGCATTATGGATTTGTTCAATGTGTCTCTGATAATTCTCTTTTCAGTTTTATCCGTGAGAAGATTTGCATACATGTGCTGGTTTATGTCGATGACTTGATCCTTGCGAGTAACTCCTCCACGGCCCTGACCACATTCAAGGATTATCTTGGCCATCACTTCAAGATGAAGGATCTCAGAAACTTGAAGTATTTTTTGGGCCTTGAAGTAGCTCGCAACTCGCACGGAATAAGTCTGAATCAGCAAAAATATGCTCTCGACATCATTCATGAGTGCGATCTCTCCGTATCCAAGCCTGTTAGCTTTCCCATGGACTCTAATCACAAACTCGGAATGGATCAACAACCGAGTCTTGCCGATCCCGCGAAGTACTGGCGTTTGGTTGGTCGTCTCATTTATTTGACTATCACTCGCCCGGACCTCAGTTATTTGATTCATGCTCTGGCTCAATTTATGCACAACCCTACGCAGGGGCATTGGGAGGCCGCTTTGCGAGTTGTTCGGTATCTAAAAGGCCATCCCAGGCAGGGAATATTGTTGCGCGCTTCGGGACCATTGCATCTGATGGCTTACTGCGACTCTGATTGGGCCAGTTGTCCTCTTACACGTCGGTCAGTGACGGGATATATAGTGTTTCTTGGGGAATCTCCCATTTCATGGAAGACAAAGAAACAGGCCACAGTCTCCCGATCATCAGCAGAAGCCGAGTATAGATCCCTTGCCTCTGTTACTTGTGAGTTGAAGTGGTTGCAAGCATTGCTCGCCACTCTGCAAGTATCGAGCACATTGCCTATGCAGATTTATTATGACAGTCAAGCTGCAATGCACATTGCTGCAAATCCAGTATTTCATGAACGGACGAAACATATTGAAATCGACTGTCATTTCGTCCGGGATGGATTGAAGCAAGGATTGATCTCAACTTCTTATGTTCATACCTCTACTCAAGTGGCAGACATTTTTACCAAGGCTCTTGGTACAGAAAAGTTTCAACAGTTTTGGCGCAAGCTGGGCATACACGACTTGCACGCTCCAGCTTGAGGGAGGATGTTAACATGTACATATAAGTTGTAGAGGGTTAATGTTGTCATTTTGTGTGTATTAACATGTAAAGTAATTAGGGTTGAGATTAGGAGAACAATATGCGGGGTCTATTCAGTTAACGGTGGAATCCTTTTGTAATCTTTATATACGGCAATGTGGCCAAGAGAATCGTAAGGAAAATTTCCCAGAAATCTTTGAGTTTTCTTCAAATGACAAATCAACATATATCATAATCGTTAGATCAATTTTAGAGTTTACCGTTTAGAATGTAGGGTTTATGATGATAAAGTTAGAAACAAAAAGGTTGCTCACTTTAAAAAGAAAAAGAACAAAAATGGTAACAGAATGGGAACTAGGTGCATGAACATTCCCATAACCATATGAAGCATTCAACGAGCTAAACTCTAAAAGCTAGAACTAAAGTGGGTTTGGGTCTTGTCTATATTTTCTCCAGTTTTTGGACCATGTCAACAAATAATGCTGGCTAAGAGCACCCTGATTACCATAGATATTAAAAAAAAATAGAATATACAGAAATTATTCTGTGTTTCATATTAAAACAAAAAGTTCTCTCTAATTACATAGTTGGGGAACCATTATATAATCTTAATTTTAGGGGTTGTTCACAAAAAGTGAACTCAAAGGAGAAGGTTCTTTGTGTGAATTGAGTTGAAAGATTTGTTCTTCGTATGGATTTCATTGTTTTTCAGAGTACATATAGTTAGAGAGTTTTGTGTGAACACAATCACACGTCTACCACATTTAGGGGAGAAAAATCAGGAAGTGATAAGGTAAGGATTTTAATTCTTTATCCTTACCTTATTTACATGTTTTCCTTAAAGATTTCCCCCCTAATTGTATATTTTCTAACACTCCTCGTCAAGTTGTATCTTCGATGCCCAACTTGCTCAATACTCTGTTATACTTATGAGATGATACTACTTTTGTGAGGATATCGGCTCGCTGATCGTCCGAACGAACATAAAGAAGGGTGATCAATTTTTCTTCAAGCTTTTCTTTAATAAAGTCTCATGCTTTGTTCGATCGACAGACCTTTTATCAAAGAAAAACTTGATGAAAAAGTGATCACCCTTCCTACCCCCCATAAGTACTAGGGGAGTTCCTCCCAAGAGATATGAGCCAGAATACACACCGAGGAAGACTAGATATCCATTGAAAAAGGGTGGGGCAGCAACTATGGCGGATGCATTTACTGTAGCATTGTACTTTGACGATATTCCTCGAACCATGGAAGAAGCACATAAAAGTGAGAATTGGATCAAAGCTATGGACACTGAGATGAATGCCCTCAAGAAAAATGAGACATGGGAGAAGTGTGTATTACCTGCTGGAAAGAAAGTTGTTGGATGTAGGTGGGTTTTTTTGCCATAAAACGAAAAGCTGATGGATCAATAGAATGACACAAAGCTCGACTGGTAGCAAACGGATATACGCAAACTTATAGGATTGATTATTCTGAATTTTTTTCACCATTAGCTAAAATTGATACCATCCGAATCCTTTTTTCTGTTGCAACAAACAAGAATTGGCCACTGCATCAATTTGATGTGAAGAATGCATTCTTGCATGGGGACCTACGAGAAGAAGTCTATATGGCAGCACCACCAGGCTATTCAGAAACATTCAATCAAGGATAGGTTTGTAGCTTAAAAAAGGCGTTGTATGGATTAAAGCAATCTCCGAGGGCATGGTTTGGGAGATTCACGGAGGCAATGAAAAAATATGGATATCGGCAGAGTGATTCTGATCATACTTTATTCCTCAAGAAAAAGAAAGACTTGATCACATGCTTAATTATATATGTCGAGACATGGTGATCACTGGAAATGACAAAGCTAAAACTGCTGAGCTTCAGAAACATCTATTCAGTGAATTCGACATGAAGGATCTCGGAAACTTGAAATACTTCGTTGGTATAGAGGTTTAGGGTTTAGGATTTATATCACAAAAGAAGTATATATTGGATCTTCTTGCCGAAATAGGATTAATAGACTGTAAGTCAGCCGACACACCAGCTATCGTGAATCATAAGTTACAGATAACTGAAGGAGCAACACAAGCAGATAAGGGATGATACCAGTACTTGATTTGAAAATTGATATATTTGGCTAATACCTGCCCAGACATTTCTTACGCAGTAGGAGTGGTTAGTCAATTTATGCACAAACCACAAGAAAACATATGGAGGCTGCTCTAAGACTTGTAAGATATCTGAAAGGTTCACCTCGAAGAGGAGTTATGTTCAAAAACCATGGACATTTGAAATTTATGGGTACACTGATGCTGATTGGGCGGGGAACCCAATTGACAGAAGATCAACTGCTGGATACTTCACATTTGTTGGAGGAAATCTAGTAACTTGGAGAAGTAAAAAACAGAAAGTTGTGTCTCTTTCTAGTGCTGAAGCAGAGTTTAGAGGGATAGCTTGAGATGTGACTGAGATGGGTTTTCCATCAGAACAGGCATGTCAGTTAAAATGTGATAGTAAAGTTGCAATTAGTATATCTAAAAATCCAGTGCAGTATGATCGAACAAAACATGTTGAGATCGACAGGCACTTTATTAAAGAAAAGTTTGATGAAAAAGTGATCACCCTTCCTTACGTTCTTGTTGCCTTCTACAAGACATTCAGACGTGGGAGATCATTGGGTGTGGCACTGAAAGGGGGGGGCTATATTATGTGGACAAGGTGGCTCAACAAGGATCAGTGATGATGACTAGTGGCACAGTGAATCAACAACTTTGGCTCTGGCATCGTTGTCTAGGGCATCCGTCCTCTGGTTATCTCAAGATTTTATTTTCAAAATTATTTTCGAACTTGAATAATTTCTCTTGTGATACTTGTGTTTTAGCCAAGAGCCACAAACAGTCTTTTGCCTTAAATAATACTCGAGTGGGTACTTGTTTTTCTTTAATCCATTCGGATGTGTGGGGACATGCACCAATTATGAGGACTGGGGGGTTTAAATATTTACTATTGTTCATTGATGATCGCACTCGCCTTACGTGTGTTTATTTTTTGAAACATAAATTTGAAGTCTTTCGTGCATTTGTTGAGTTTTATTCTCTCGTTGAAACTCAGTTTCAGGAAAAAAAATAAAATAAAAAAATTCAGATCTTACGTTCTGATAATGGGGGGAGTTTGTGAATCAGTCTATGAACCAATTCTTTCGGGAAAAGGGACTACTCCATCAAACCACCAGCTCCAATACACCTCAATAAAATGGGATCGCAGAAAGAAAAAATAGAATTCTCCTTGAAATAATCAGAGCCCTACTAATTGAATCTCGGGTTCCTCATTCCTTTTGGCCCGAGGCGGTTGCTACTTCAGCTTACCTTATTAACCGTCTCCCTACAAAAATCCTCAACCTTCGTACTCTACTTCAAACCTTAGCAAATCTTACTCAGGTCCCATCCATCCTTGATCTTCCTCCAAAAGTGTTTGGTTGTTCTGTATTTTTCCATATTCCAAAATCAGAACGATCCAAACCCTTGTGCCATAAAATGTGTCTTCTTGGGTATGGAGTTCAGAAAAAAGGTTATCGATGCTTTGATCCTTGTGCTCGCCGTATGTTTACCACTATGGATTGTGTCTTCTTGGAGACAGAATTTTATTATAACCATGTAAGTGGTCAGGAGTAGACATCTACTGTTGTCCCACTGAACTCATTACTTGGTCCTACAGTTATGACTCAATCAAGTCACTCTGATTGCCCCCTCCTCGTGTGTCATCTTCACCAGCCCAATCTCTACCGCCCGAATGTCCTGAGGTAAGGCAAAAAGATGGATACATCATCACTGTACATTTAATTCCTTTGTGGCATGACTTATTGATAATAATTTGCATGAGAACGAAGGAACAAATAAACAGATAGACAACTTGAGCCTTGGAGATAAGGCGATAGTGCCCACCCCCTGAACCAGTGATGTACCTCCATTGGTTGTTCTAATATGATATCTTTTTGTGGTGTTGTGGTAATAAGATCAAATCGATCATTCATAATTGTATCCGTAGCGCCACAATTAAACAACCACTTGCCGGAGGTATGGGATTTTTGAGGTTGGGTTAACAAAGGTTGAGTTGTAGATACGACCTCTTGAGGTTCAATAGGGTCATCTCTATAGGAATTCCGGAATCTATACTACGTGTCATAAAACGTATTGCGTGCGGAAGCGTAAATAATTGTGTGTGCAAACATGCATAACAAAAAAATCCAGAATTCCTTTGCCTTGGACCTTGCTAATTTACACAACTTAA
>JAOWBN010016076.1:0-10801 GCA_028565015.1 Pinguicula moranensis
GTGGTACTAAAGTTTCTACGCAAGAATATTTTTTCAAGATTTGGTACACCACGATGCATTGTCATTAATGGGGGGAGTCACATTTCTGCAACAAACCATTTGAAGCTTTGCTGAGAAAATATGGAGTTCGTCACCACACTACCTTGGCATACCATCCACAAACTAATGGTCAAGCAGAGATATCAAACAAGGAAATAAAGATGATATTGGAAAACAAAGTGAATATATCCAAGAAGGATTGAACACTCAAGTTGGAAGATGCACTTTGGGCATATAGGGCTGCCTATAACACCCCCATTGGCATGTTCCCGTATCGTCTAGTATATGAAAAAGTCTGTCACCTACCAGTGAAACTTGAACACAAAGATTAATGGGCTATGCACAGCCTAATCTTCAGCATGAAGACTGCAGGTGACAAGAGGCTACTCCAAATGAATGAGCTGAATGAGCTAAGGAACGATGTTATGAGAATGCTAGGATTTATAAAGACATAACTAAAATCTGGCATGATAAACATATATCCAGACAATACTTTTATCTAGGACAATTGGTACTATTATTCAATTCTATATTCAAACTGTTTGCATGAAAGCTGAAGTCCAAATGGTCAAGACCATTTGAGATCACACAAATATTCCCATACGAAGCCATTGAGATTGCCCATCCTGACAAAGGTACTTTCAAGGTGAATAGACAAAGATTAAAACCGTATGAAGAGGGAGGCACAAAACAAGAGGGGTTCAAAGCCTCTAATCAATGATGAAATTGATAAATGTCAAGCTAATAACATTAAAAAAGCGCTTCTTAGGATGCAACCCAAGGCCTTTTTAGACATCCAGGGATGTATCCTCAACTCTTTTATTTATTTGAGCTCGGTTGAATTCATACCATATGTTGATCTTTAAGTTTGGGGAAAGGCAGCTATACGTCCATACATGGCAGTTATTGAAATTTTTGTTAGTTAACAATTTTTTATTTATGAAAGCATTTTGAATTTGAACAGTAATCACCATCCTTTAACTGGAATTGTTATTACGTGTAGGGTGAACTCATCAGTTCAAGAAATGCAAGGACATAGAGAAGTAACTTTTGCAGAACACAACACTTATTCAGATTAAATTGCACACGTGCTAAACAACCCACGTTTTAATCGAATTTACACTACTTAAGCTACAATGATGGACACAACATTTATCCGGGTGTAGCAGCCATAACTGCTACAATAACCACAAAAATTGACCCTCTCGTCCAGATATAAAAGGCTCAAAATTGTCCCATGTTCTTACACATATTTCTCTCGACAAACACAACAAGCCCTAGACCCACTATGTCGCTCTGAAGAATTGGAACAAAACACCCTCTAGAGAAGTCATTTTCTCATGATTCAACCAAGCAGACAATCCCTTTCGAGTTCTAAACTAAGTACGGCTAAGTCTGAACTCTCTCTGTTCGAGTTTTCATAACGATTAGACAAAAATATTAGGCTAGACTCACCAAGGGAGTTGTTCCTGAGAAATTTCTAAAAAATCATACTAAGGAATTCTTTGATTCCACTGTGGGGATGCTGGATGTCATTAGGAAAAGGGATTTTCTTTGGAATCTATGCCTACTATAAGAAAATCTGTTAAGGATAGGTATTGGACTCAATTCTTGTGTACTCCGGGCGAGTATGCCCTAAACCTGGTGCGAGAGATTTATGGACATCTAGGAACCATGGATGATGGGGGTCTATGTTCGGGGAACTTTAGTACCCTTTAGCCCGACTAAAATCAACCAAATCTACAACCTAATTTCCCTGGGGGAGGATGAATTTTCCCAGTTTAGTGGTGGATACCCGGATGTAGCAGATGTGGCCCAATTCTTGTGTGCATCGAGAATGACTTGGAAGATATCCACAGGCAATCAGCTGATTGAATTGGGAGTAAACGAAGCTGACTGCCATGCTAATTTCCTTATGTGGCACATGTTTGTCTACAGACGGTTGATGCCTACCACAAATACTAGAGATATCAAATTGAAGCGTCCGCTGCTTATTTATACCATTGAAAGAGGACGCAGCATCAATGTGGGCAGATACTATTAACACTGGTCAGGTGGTTATCATATCCTAATCTAGAAGGCCCTGACTTTTAGAAGATCACTATCTAAATGGAAAGGTCCAAAGAACAAGATTCACAACAACTCCACAGACGAGTGTTCTAATAGCACATACACCCGTTGATACGACTGATCCAAGAAGGCACCACAATGTTCAAGGCTTAATGAAAGAAGAAAGAACAAAGTGTCTAGACAACTGGATAAAGACCTAATCATAATGAAGCCACGGAGATGCAAACAACAACGAAACTGAAGCTACCTCCTTCTAAAAGAGGAAATCTGCTGCGAACAATCTCAGAATGAAGTCAAACAAGGCATTTGCTGCTCAAACATTCATGGTAATGACAAGGCTGACAGATTGTGTTTTTTTAGCAAACACAGGGGATTTAGCTGCAATCTATGCAACACAAGCAATTGGCACTTCATCGGGATTAGAAATACCAATGGCTCATATCCAAGTGGATTACCGAAGTGAAATCTACCTATGAAGGCAGTTTATCAATATGATAGATTGAGGGCTCTTGGTAAATTCCATGCAAAGAAAGATGTGCGCCACCACTAGAAACAACACACAGACCGAGTTAGTGGATTTGTAGGAGAACGAAAAAGATTTTCGTTACCCGGTAAGTGTACTGTATCTCGTTTGCCCGACCAGCGATATCCTCTATATATTACAGGGATAGCTCACCAAACAGGAAGAAGCTATGTACCGATATTCCTACAAAAAAGGGTATCGATAAGTTGATAGTCATGATAATCTATTTGGTGAAGATTAGATGATGGCGATGAACTGAATACCGAGATGCCTGTGCAATCATGACGTTAGGGGAGCCATATATTTGATCACCTTGAGCTATAATAGAGGGTACAGTGGAATGGCAAGTTACACAGTTCACGAACTAGATTCCAATTACAAATTTCTTCACTAGAGATTCACAACTCATAGGAGATCTAGTATTCGGAATGTACTTTTATAATTTTCATTTTCTTTCTTTTGTTCCTTGTAAATATTATTCCATATATATGAAATTTGGCTTAACTAAAAAAAATGTGGGCAAGGTCATCTACAAATATATCATGGAGAGTCTGGCTTCCTTGGAGAAACGATCCAATTCACTGCACTTTTCGTCTCTGATCACAACCACGTGTTGAAGGATGGTATAGCTTTGGCGGATGATGAGAAAATATTCCCTCTAGCATTGGATATAGGACCAGGACTGATTAGCAAGATGTGGGTCTATTCTAACCGCACATCCATCAAACCCGAGGCAACGTCCAAGCGCTTCAATGCATTCAAGGTGAAAGGAAACGGTAAAAGTGTAACACCTTCTCTGCCTGTGCAGGAATCAAGCTCAAGACCCAAGATGCAGGCAATTTCTGGACCAACGGCAACACAGTGGGAATCCTTCGTGGATCATACCTACCATTGTGTTGCTGCACTCTACACAAACATTGTTCTGATGTCCACAACCATGGGGATCCAATATCCAACTAGCCCGTTACCACCACCTCTCAAGTTCACTCCACTAGCACCACCTGGTGATGCAGGAACTAGGGATGACGAAGATGATGATGATGATGATGATGTAGAGTTCGTATACAACTTAGTGTGATCAGACTCCGACTCTGAATGAAGCATGGCTTTGCCTGCCTCAGGGGAGTATAGCTTTCCTTTGCTTACTCTATTCTATATCCACTGGGGAATTGTCTCGTAAGTTTGGGGATGGTTGAACTATTGCTGCTTTTTGGTTGAACTGTTGCTTTTCATGCTTTCTGCTTTTGAATTGTTTCTTTTGAACTCTGAACTATCTTTAGTCGTTGAATTATTTATTATTGTTATTTGATCTATATTTGTATATGTAATTAGATTACCTATAAGTTTAGGATGCGACAAGTGATCACTAACTTTAAAATCACAGAGTGGAAGAGGGGATAGAAATGAGGAAAGCATTGCGGGGAAGAGATTTAAAAACAAAATTGTATTTTTGGTAAGAAATTCGAACTTAGGCTTCGATTGATCATGCACACCGAACAATTTTTCGAATTCAAAGTACTCTAAGTCTAAATCAAGAACGAGACAAGTTGTGGATTGGAAAAAACCAAAGCCCCCCAAAAAAAGAAAAAGAAAAAGATTTTTTTTTGTTTTTGAAAAGGCGTACAAATTTAACCCTTGTAGCTTTTATCAAGAGATTAATACAAGGACAATCAACATTGACCATGTATAGGAATACTTGTAATGTTTGAATACAAATAGCTCACAAGACTGTGTATTATGTATGATCTTGTTTTAAAGTATGTAAATAGCTAGTGTTCAAATAAAGTCTATTCCAATCGTTGACCGCCGTCGCATGGTAAAAAGCGAGGGAGTTTAAGTAGAATTGATAAAATGATTAGGATAAATTCTCAATCTTGGTTTCGGTCATGGAATCCTCACCTAAAAAATGAGAGCATCACCACATGCTTAACTCAATCAACCCCTATAAACAAAGTGACTCAAATATAGTGATGGCTTTGAGCAAAGAGAATTAACCCATTGTATGCATAATTATAGGCTTTTTGTGCATATGCCTGAGCAAGACATAATTTTTTGAGGACAAGCAAGGATTTAAGTTTGGGGATACTTGATTTCCCGATTTTATACCTATTTAATGTAGATTATTCTGGTCTAATCTGGCTCAATTATGATTGGGGGAAGTACTTTATATATCCATTTCTCATGCTTTGGCAGGAACTACTCAATTAATGCATATTGAAGGGAAATGAAGAACAAAAGGCCCGGAAGCTATGAGTCTTGCCCCATGAATCGAAGTCACGGCCCTAGCTTGCTTTGAATGATTTTGCATAGTGGTGCCTAAACACAGCTAACGTGCATTAAACTTTTTAGGCAGACGATTTTACCCTCATTTTGGCTCCAAGCTTCTGATGAAAGCTACCCGACGTGATATAAAAGGTACAATAACATTCAAGAGAGGACGATGGGAGGAGTTATGGAGACCCAGTGAAACAAGGGTTTTAGGGTAATGCCCGTAAAAACATGCCGAAGGGAATTTATTTTAATATCTTTGTGTGGCTATGATGAACCCTTATTGTTTGTTTCTTGGTGTATCCCTTTCTTTTAGCATGGGCTAAACCTCTTGTCTAAGGCACAATGTAGCCCTTGACGAACTCGGGAGACCATAATTTGTTTAGTTAATTCTATCAGTAATGATGTGCTTGGTTTTGTTGTATTTTTTTCCCATCTGCCCTTGTTTGGCCAACATTGGTAGGTGCATTAAGCGTAGTGAGAGGCCAAGAGTCACGAGCTACTCTAGGCATGGCAAAACCTACACTAATTGCTATAGCATGAGAATGACTATAAGATTGATATTACCAAGTGTGGATTACCTTAGAGTAAGGTCTTTGGTTTAGTTAAGTTTGACATTCGAGAGGTGCACATTAGTGAATAAAAAAAAGGATGTTTATTCTCTAGAGAGATATATGTCCAAAATAGCCGAATTCGGTAGGCAATAAGTTAGAGTCAGAATATGGTAAACCATCTGTGAACTCTTCCGAGGAAGTCAAGTGGTAAAGTTGTGGTCCCTAGATATTCTAATCCTATGCACTCTAGAATTTAGTTAGTGGCACATTGTTTATGATCATCTTTGTTTTAACTACTCCTGAATTTGTTTGTACAACTTGTATGAAGCCCGTTAATTTTGGTGCATGTTAACTAAAATCCCCATGGGTTGATATTCATCTCATCAATTTATTACTTGTGTGACTTGTGCACTTGCAAGATTTAAACGTAACAATTGTCCCTCATAGGTACTTTCGGACATTCATTGCAATCATCATGCTCTGAGAAACCTCTAAGAGATGGTGATTCTCTATCTTTCCCACCCCCATTTTGCTCTAGTGTGATAGGGCACATGGTTTGGTGTTGGATTCCCTGTGATGACAGATACTTTGAAAATACCCTATTGGTATACTTCGTGCCATTGACAGACCTCAATGCCTTCACTACTGCTACATATTGTGTCTAAGCGCCTTTGTGAAAATCTTTAAAATATGCAAGCACATCACTCTTAGTTTTCATCAGATAAAGTCAAGTGACCCGAGAGTAACAGTCAATGAAGGACAATAAGTATCGAAATCAATTGAATGTTGTTGTGGAACAAAGGCCCCATACATCATAATGCACCAATTCAGAAGCACAAGAGCTCCTGCTACCAGAACTGACATACGAGCTCCTAGTGTGCTTATCCAACTCACAAGCATCACAAGGAAGTCTATCTTTATCAACCTCTGCAAACAAGCGGGGATATAATCGACTCAAAGTTGAGAATAAAGGGTGACCCAACCGCCTATGATGAAGTAATACTAAGTTCTTCACACTCTTTCCGTCTCCTCCAAATTTCTCAACTAAGGATAAGAGGGATGAGTCCGCCATTTTGATTCATATCCCACAAGACATTATGATATGTCCCAGTCCTGAGAATCCTGCCTATCCTCTTTTCTCGGAAGATCACCTTATTTCCTTCTTTCACGACAACAATCCCTATCTCCAAGCTGTCCTCCTCCATCAGAATCTCTGTCTTGGGATAACTTAGGGCAGGTTGCATCAGGTGGCTTATCTCTCCACAATGAAAGTAAATGCTTGTCTCCCCTTGTACAATAGTTGAGGTAGTAATCTTAGTCGGGGAACGCATTCCTCGTATGAGCCCGACTAAAACCTTCAAAACATTGGGATTGAGCCTACTCAAAGCCTCCAATCCTTGATCCACTACCTTCTCATTCTTTCCTGTCATCTCTCACACACAACAACTGCAGGATCCTTCAATCACCAATGTACAATCCACAATCCACAACATCAATATGATGTGAATTTTTTCAAGTGAAATATAAACATGGAGTTGGAAACTTATTCTTGCACAAACATAAACTCACGAATTATGCAAATTCAAAATTAACAAAAAAGGATAGGGCGTGCAACCCAACAAAAAGTTAAACAAAATAGAAAAGATGAAAAGAACGAAGATGCAGAAATATGTTATACCGTAGAAAACCAATTAAATATGGAACATCAACCCCTAACCAATTGCTACGATAGAAACGAATATAAACCAGAGGTTCAATCTACCCGAGGATCTACACTATGATCAACACATAAACCATTGAATCAACCTTTACATGAATCCTAAGATACATGCAACCTAATTCTCTTTAAATTAGGAATTCAAATAAACAAAAAGATTTCTCCCAAGTTCATAACATAAAAATCATTCAATGGGTGTCTTACAATTTTCGAAATTTTCCTTTATAAGTGCAAATAAATAACCTATAACTAGGATTCTATTTCCTAGATTTATTTAGACTCCTCCCTAATTTAACTTCTATAGAATTTGGAAATTACCCAAGTAAATATTCCTCCCTAATTTAATCCTCAAAAAATAGGAAATTACCTAATTACCTAAAAAATTGAAAATTTCACTAGACTAAAATAAATAATGGGGAAAATTAACACTCTTCATTTGCATCTTCTGGCAGGGTAAACCCCCGGTGCAGCATCCCATATACTCGATTTGGTCGCCAACGTGCAGTATCCCATATGCTCGATTTGGTCTCCAAAGATCACGTGCAAACTTTTAGTGTTAGAATAGTATATTTCGAAACAAATAACTCTCCATCGGGCCGTTAGAAATTGATCTCCTTCACTAAGAATATGGCTTGATAAGACCTCAGACACTTGGTAAAAGTTCAGTTCGATCAGAACAGGTTTAAACCTCCTATCGCCATCAAAATCGAGATTGCGCATTGCTACGACTAGTAGATCGTGAATAAACAAAAATTCAGTCTGTTCTGAAACCAATACTGCACAATTGGACCATTTAAATTTGATCTCCTTTGGTCAGAAGGATGCTAGATGAGTCCTCTGACTCCGGTTAAATGTTTAGATCAATCCGACCAAGTTTGTACATCCTGTTGTTAGAAACCACGAAACTGCGCTTTGCTATAATTACTCACATTTGGACTATTAGATTTTCTGCAAGTGCCCTGGCTCTGATTGGGACTTCGTATAATCACATCACAATATCATCTCAATCCTCAACAAGAATATTCACCACCACAACATCAACAACGCAACTCAAGACAAGTTCACAATCCACAATGCACCACAATTCACCATCCACAATATCAATAACAATTCTCAATCAACATCCACCACCACTCAACAAGTCCAACACATATGCCTAATTGGATACCAAAATTTAGGCGAACAACATCATCAACACTACAACCTAAAACACATCAACCAACAATAAACACAAATAGGTCATTACCTCGAGTTTCGGTTTTACAGTTTTTTTTTCTTTTTTTTTTCTTTTTTTTTTAAATTAAAATTTTAAATCCTTCTTTCTCCCTAATTATCCTCGATGAGTCAATTTTATACCTATTTTATATGGACTATTTTGGTCTAATTTTGTTCAATATTGATAGGGAGACACACTTTCTTGCCCATTTCTCTTCATTTAGTAATTTTGGGGAATTTAATGCCCATTTTGAAGAAAAGGAAGGTAAAAGACCCTAAAAGCCTCATAAAATACAAGATTTTGATTGCAAGGCCGTGACCCCTGATCTTTAAGTCGCAACCCCAATCTGGATGCCGCATATATGTTTTGGTGGGAAACTGCAGAGCAAAGTGTACAATGACCATTCTGCCCTTACTCACATGCGGGAAAATATCTTGTTTAAAGCTTCCGAAGGAAGCTAACTAAGTCAAAGCTTCCCGAAGATGCTATATCTCACAAGCTTCTAGAGGAAGCTAACTTTCAGACATATCTTACGAGAGATAGCAAAACATAACTCATTCTGTGAGGGGTTGGAACTTTGGGAACGTTTTCCCTAAAATTGTGGATTAATTCTTCCTATCACTTTGAAGGAGAACGATTCTGAGATGTCTCCCCCTGGAATCACATACCAATTCTTCCCCTCAAACCATTATGGGGGCAGAATCCATACAGGATCCGGGGCAAAAGGTAGAAGCACTTGGAGAAGAAGGAGGAGCTCTAGCGACTTCAGATTCATCCAAGGTCTTGCCTTTATGAACTCAACTCTTGTATATCTTTTTGTATGACTTGAGACTTTATTTTAGCATTGATTTAGCCTCTTTTGAATTTATTTGTGAACTTCAAATGTTCTAAACAATGGGCTACAACTCTTGTCTATGAGAGCAATGTAACCCTTGTTAACTTAGATGCAGATTTCTAATGTTTAGTTCTTTGGAAATATTGTTGCTATTGTGCTTTTTCCTAACTTGCACGTGCTTGTCAACATTTTCATGTTTACTAAGTATGGTGGGAGGTCGAGAAACACAAACCATGCTCGGAATGGTAAAATCAAATGTAATCACCATATGCATGATAATAGCTATGGGGTTATTGCTACCATGTATGGATTTCCTAAACTCAAAACCTTCGGTGTATTCAAATGTGACTTCGAGATAAATATGCTTATATATAGTGGAGGGTTGATTGCAGCTCGCGAGAGACAAGTGACTAAGAGAGGAAAATCCGATAGATAACAACACAACAAATCTTAAGACTAACATAGATAGAAACCTTCTAAGTTCACTGGATAGTGAAGTTACTAGCCCTAGATCTCCTATCCAAGAATTGATCGCATGCGTACCCCGTCTATTTATGTTTTTCAGTTTCTTTATTTTAGTCATTTTTCTATTATCATTTTGTAGGTTAGTTCTTTCCCCCTTTGCTGTTTAGTTTAAATTGCATAGAACTCAATGAACGTTGATCATTATCCACAATCCTTGTGGTTCAACACTCTTCTCATCACTCTATTACTTCTGTGACTTGTACACTTACAAATAAAGTGCAACACAAGTATTTGCGCATCACTCCTCCACTCATCAAATCTGTCTTTCCTTCGAGGCTAGCATCTCTCTCTCTACACTTGAAACCTTCAACACAAGTTTCTGATCTCTAATGACATTAGAAGTCTTTATCCTTATTATTGTGTTGGGCAAACTGCGCATCAATCAACCATCTCCCGTCCATATTGAGGTGTTTCTCCTCCGAAAATGGAAGCTCGAATCAGCAATTGGAAACTAGCATTTCCAAAATCGAAGAGAAGAAGGACGTGTTAGTTGACTAGAAGACGTAAGCAACAAAGAACTGAAATCGCTCGTGGAGGACACTTCAATGACTCAAATGAGGAGGTGAAGAGCGCGAACTTGTGGCAGCAAGAGCTGTGCGCCAGCGGCGGGAAATTCTGATGGGCGGCGGCGACATGACAATGGGTGAAAATTACGGGTTTTTTTAGCTCTATACCAAATTATAAAAGAATAATAGAACATTTCACTTATTTCTTAAATGCTCTTAGGCATATATACCATATATCTTTCACATATTACATGTAAGTCCCTAAACTCACACTAAATACCAGTAATTTCTTTTTGGTTGGACGCCATTTACATAGAAACATTGGATGGTTAAATTCTAACTCCCATACAGAAAAGAAAAGAGTGATGGAGATGATATCATATATGAGAATAAGAGTCATTGTTTCTTAATATGGAATATTTAGTTTCTTCTATAGCATAACAACTATCTGTCATTTGTTGGGATTAAAGGCTAAATTGAATTCTCTTTCATTTCCATACTCTTTCACGGATTGGTTAATTCAAGCACCTAAATGTATGACACTTTAG
>JAOWBN010016087.1:0-10800 GCA_028565015.1 Pinguicula moranensis
TCGAAAATTACACATGCATAGCCATGCATGTGTTCACACTTGCTAGTTTCTGGACTAGGCCACCGTTTGAGTTTGTATGGGCCAATGGGTTGTGTCTTTCTTGGATTGCCTCGGCCCTTGCTTGTTGGATCAACCCCACAAGGTCTTCCTTGATCCTTCTTTACCCTTTTTTCTCTAGCATTCAACCCACTTGGTAGTTTTACGGTATTCTTCATTGCCTCAGGTTCGTGGTTTGCTCCTCGAGATGTAGCATGGATCTCCTTACATGTCTTGGTTCCTCGAGATGTAGCATGGCTTAAATCATGGAGTGCCATAGGTTCTTCACCACATGGCGCTTGATTCCATTCCTTGATTGATCTCTCGAGCAATTTGTCCCTAACTTTCGTTGTTGGCCCCTTAGGTTACATCCATGGGTCTCGTGCCATTCCATTCTTGTGGTGTGCATCTTCGATCATGTCATAGGAACCCTGGATCACATCAACCATGATGTTTTTCTTTGGTTAAAAGTGAATAATTGCGATGAACTGAATGCTAAGTTGATTTGTGATCTTCGAAGACGCTAGGGGGTCATATACCAGATCATCCTTAGCTATATCAAGGGAGGAGATGATTGGAAGGAACACATACAGATCAAATATCTTGCTGATAGCTGTAGGGGAGACTATTAGGTGGTGATAGAGGAACCTTATATTATGTATTTTGCTTTTTCTTTTATTTCTCCTTTGTCTTTCTTCTTGTAAATAAACCTTTCTCATATATATAGAATTTAGCTTATCCAAAAAAAAAAGGTAACTAGTGAGTCTGTTTAGAATCGCCTTCAGTGCATTATATCATGTGTTCATAATTGGACTATTACAAAAGGTTGAACCAGAATAATGGGATCATAAAAAAGTATATGTTAGTCATGTAAAAAAGTGTGACATCAATGTTTTGGATATAAACTCAATCCAAACGATAATAAAATGATCTTCTTTTGAAAAAAAAATCCAATAGTAACATCATGTACCTTGTTTACAGGATTATAACTTCCAGCATTCACATTCTCTGCCATGGTAGTGTCTTGTGAAGGGGCTTGTTGTTCTCCTTTGTCCTGTTTTGCTTCTTCTCCTGCAACCTTCTTCGTAGCTGCTTCTTGTCTTGCCCTCTCTTCCTCTATTCTAGGATCCAAGTTTGGATCTACACCAAATTCGAACCCGGGTACTCCACCAACTGCAACTGCAGTAAAACCACTTCCACCTTCACCATCACCAACGAAGATTGGAGTACTACATGGACGAGAAAACAAAAAATAGATCCCGAAATAACAGGTAAATTAATGCTCATATCAACTCAATTTTCAAACAACAAAAATACCTTATAAGAACATCCAAAAGAGCACTTGGACGAGGAGGAACATGAACTATTTGACTACTATTGTTGTTATTTAAAGCAGCAACAAATGCCTAAATCTTTTCAGTCTTCTACTCATCTTCTTCACCAAAGTTCACAATATCAAGAGCCACACTGTTCTTTTTCAATTTTCTTCCTATAAACTCAAGCGACTTCTTGTTGTGTTTAACATGATTGCAAGGAAAAAAAGAAGAAGCATGCAGACAATAAACTTCAAAATTTTAAAGGAGTATCCAACGCGCATACTTCAAGTACATATACTGCAACTTCCAGCAAACAAAATTATCCTCTGTTTCTGCTTCTTGTTTTGTCGATGCTTCAGGGCTAACTGTGCAATCTGTATTCCGGATGCCAAATCCATCCCACCATCTATTCTAATCCTGGAATGTAGAAGAATATCTTAAATCAAACACAAATCGGGTCAAATCTCACAGAATTGAATAACGGTTTAAACAAGTTTTCTGCCGAAAAAATCCCATCTTTTTCCTTTTTGATTTATCGAAGTGTACAAAATCATGTTCTTAATTACAAACTCGTGTTCCTTTATAAACATAAACTAGATACTAAACGACAAAATTGAGTGGAGCTCAAATAACCGCGAGATCAGCCAAAATTGACAGTCATGAATGCGTGCTTCGGATTGGCTGCTGGCATGTGAGTCATCAAGTTATGAGCAATCTTATTGGCGGCTGATCAATGATTCAACGGCGCCTTCGTCTTCTTCAAATTTGCATTCCTCTGTATCTAAGTTCATCGGTGGGCAACTCAAATTCACTGCACCCACTTCAATCATCTGTGTTGCTGACTTCTCCAATATCCCTCCACCGCCCCCCCTCAAGATGAGCATCCCACAGGCTCATATTGTAAAACAAACAGGAGAAGGCAACATAGGGCAGTGGCTTGGTAATTAGGTCGGTGAGCTGATCAGTAGTGGAAACATACTGAGGAAGCACAAAAATGGCTTTGTACTAATCCCGGACGACATGGCAATCAATTTTGATGTGTTTTGTCCACCCGTGGAACACTGGATTGGCAGTGATGTTCAAAGCAGCCTTGTTGCCACACCAAAAGGAAACAGGTAGAGGTACCGGGACCCTAAAATCCTGCAACATATAAGATGTCCACTATAACTCGCGGACCGCTGGTGCCATGGCCCTATATTCTGCTTCGGCAAAAGAACACAAAATGGTGGGTTGCTTCTAAGTCTTCCAAGAGATCAAACTATCCCCCAAAACATGCAGTATCCCGTCAGAGAGTGGCGAGTAGTCCTATAACTCCCCCAGTAAGCACCGCTAAAAGTATTCAATAGAAGGTTTGAGGAACTTGGAAAGAACAATCCGAGCGTGATATGGCCAGCCAAATATCGTAGAACATTAACAACTGCATTCCAGTGAACACCCTGCAGTTTTTGAACATATTAACTGAGTTGCTGCACTGCGTAGGTAAGATCGAGTCTCGTGTAATTCAGGTACAGAAGGCGACCAACCATCCTTCTATATTTTTATGGATTGTGGTATGTGGGGGACTCCTCATGCTTCTCAACATCAAATTTCAAGTTACTGGGAAAAGGAGTTACGAATGGGATGCAATTTAAGTACCCTAACTCGTTTAGCAAGTCTCGAATATATTTATGTTGGCTGATGCACAACCCATTATGGGATCGAGATATCTCCATGCCAAGAAAGAATTTTGCAAATCTCAGGTCTTCGATGGTGAAAGCAGCAATGTGAAGATTCTTCACTTTGGTGATCTCTAAGCTAGAGGTTCCTGTGATGAAAACATCATCTACATAAACAAGCAGGAACAACTGAAATGTGGAGCAATGCAGCATAAAGAAATAAGGATCATGGTATGACTGAGCAAAACCATATTCTGTTAATGCCGCAATGAAGGTGAGGTTCCACTGTTGGGAAGCTTGCTTGAGCCCATAAAGGGATATTTTCAAGAGACAAACTTGACCCTTCTTGGCACCATCATAACTGAGAGGGGATGCATAAAGACCTCCTCATACAGTGTTCCATGCAGAAATGCATTACTCACATCCAATTGCTAAACATTCCACTGTTTGGATGCAGCAACTGCAAACAGCAATCAGACCATCACTACCTTAGCAATGGGGCTGGATATGTCATCAAAATCTTCACCTTCTATCTGAGTGTATCCTTTTGCAAGCAGCCTAACCTTATACTTGTCTATGGTCCCATCAAGCTTACACTTCACCTTGTATACCCATTTAGACCCTATGACCTTTTTACTATAACGTAATTGTGTGATCTCCCAAGTTTCATTGTACTCAAGAGCCTGCAGTTCACTGCACATGGCATGAGTGCACTTCTGATTCATCCTAGTTTGATTGTAGTTCTCAGGCTCGATAATAGCTGAGAGATTTGAGGCAAACTCACAATACCTGCTAGAGAAGTAGAAGGTGGAATCTGAGGCATGTCCACTGTCCTAAGCACAGAATGCAGATGTGTGAAAGTCTTGCAGCCAAGAAGGCGCCTTATTGGGTCTGGTAGTGCGCTGACTGATGGCAACATAATTTGATTATTCGGGCATAAATCCAGAATAGGAAATGTGGAATCCAGCACTGCAACAAGCTCCTCTGCATAATGATCAACAAGATGCTCAACAGAGTCAGGTGAGGACTCCGCAGTGACCTGTGGATCAACAATGTTTTCAACATTTGGCAATGGACTCAGTCATTATATGATCATCTTCACCAGCATTAGAAAATTACCCAGTATAGGAATAGCTCCCTACAAGGTCCTAGAGGCATGAAAAACAGATTCATGAAATTGTACATCCCGGGAAACCACAATTTTTTTGTGGCTTGAATGTAAATCTTGTAGCCTTTCTGGCCTGATGAATAACCTATATAGATCCCTTTAAGAGACCATGGATCAAATTTATGTCTTCCTGGTGCATTGTCCATTGCAAAGCACAAGCAACCAAATACCCTCAGATTATCAAGATTTGGTTTCCCTTTTTTTAGAAATATAAACGGTGATTTCCACTAAAGAAAATTGCTCGGCCATCTGTTGATCAAATATGTAGCTATGAGGATATACTCTCCTCAAAACTTCTTGCAAAGTTTTGATCTAAACAACTGTACACGAGCTACTTGCAACAACGATTATGCCTTCTTTGTGCTCTCCCATTTTGTTGTGGGGTGTATGGGTAGCTTCTATGATGTGCAATACCTGACTGTGCAAAGAGATCTGAGCAACGTGAGTTAACAAATTCTAAACCATTGTCTATTCTTATGACCTTAATACAGTATTGATATTGGTTCTCCACCCAATACACAAAATTCTCAATCAATGTTGGGACTTCCTCCTTGAACCTAAACAGGTAAGTCCAAGTGCATTTACTTTTGTCATCCAACACAATTAAGAAGTACTGATAGTTACTGAGTGTGTGCTTCTTATAGGGTCCCAACACATCCATATGAACCAGATCAAAACAGTGTGCAGAGACATGAGTGCTATCAGGAAATGAGGATCTGCATTGCTTAGAAAAGGGACAAAATCACAAACTTCACAAGGCCTTTTTACATATGCATTTGTACTTGACGACTTGAAAGATGTCCAAGTCTATCATGCAAAAGAGATGAGTCTACAACAGCACATATTCTTCTAACAATATTATTTTCAATACAAATTTTTCTATGACTTAAAAGAGACATGTGCAAAGTATTCATCCTACACACTTGTTATTGACTCGTGATGAAAAGAAGTACCATTGAGGATGTACAGCTCCCTTATTACTCAACCAACTGCCAAAATCTAACCTGTTTTAAGGTCCTGCAACAATCAGTAATTAGGCATGAAATGAAATGTAAGATTTGAGGTTTTTGACAGTTTTCTCACTGAAAGCAGATTATATTTGAAGTTTGGCATATGCAGGCAAGACATCAACAATACTGATCCAGGAAAATTTTCAACACCACTACGTGTCACTGATTTAATACTACCATCAGGTCACCGTACTAGGGTGAAAATATTGAAAGATACAACATTCTGCATGACAACACAATTCTGTGCACATGTGACTTGTTTCCCCTGTGTATATAATCCTATCTTACTGTGTTATATCTGACCTTTCAATAGTTTTAAGAGAAGGCATAACAGAAGTACCTACAAAGTCTGTGTAATGCACCAAATTCACCTGATCAGCAGGATCCTTTCCTTTCATTAGTGGCTGCAAATTCTTCGGCATATTCCCAATGAGCTCATAGACATTTTCTGTCTTTTGTCCCAAAATCCAGTCGGGCATATTCCTCTTTTGTGTGATTAGCAGCTACATGGCTTCTGTCACGCTTCTTCTGATCAATCCAACGCTCGGGATAACCTATGAGTTTGAAGCACTAAGTAGCAATGTGCCCTGCTTTACCACAATTCACGCAATCCTTTAGTTTGTAGCAATCACCGATCACATGTCTACTCTTCCCGTAATGTGCACATTTGAGACCATTCCTATCCATCTTCATCTTACCCGAATCATCTTTCCTCCATCATGAGGACTTTGCCAAAATTTAGAGTATCATCTCGTATAGTCATGTTCACACTCACCTCCTTATGTTTTTCAACGGTGGTTGTCATCCCATACACCTTGTAAATCAAGGACAGTGGATCCATATTTATGATTCTGCTTCTCTTAGAATCATAAACTTCATTCAATCCCATCTAAAACTATATCACCTTATCTTCATTTTCTCTTTTCTTAAACAAAATTCCCACTTCACCATCTATATGTAGGAGTGTCTTTAATTGGTCATATTCTCCCCAAATCCTCTTTAATCTACCATAGTGCTCACAGACAGTCTGATTCAATTGCCTTAGCACCGCAACATTCCTCTTTAATTTAAACAGGTGAGGCAAATTAGAGATGCCAAATCTCGTCTCCAAAATTTCCCACAATTGATTCGCATCATGCACAAACATGAACTGCTTCGTCGAATTTGGAACCATGGCACTTTTAATCTATGAAGATACTAGACTATTAGCTCGTTTCCATTTCAAAAATAGATAAGAATATTAATCACCTCAAGGTTCCATCAATAAATCCTACCTTTAATTTAGCCTCCAAAGCAGCTCTTCCAAATAAGGAAGTTCGACTTTGTCAGCAGAACCGTCACCAGCTACCTTCGAGGGTTTTCAGATTCATGGACAAGCAGCTGCTCCTCGATCAGTTCTTCCATCTTGTAGCGCACTTTGTTCTTTATCTTCGTGGCAAGCTCTATCTCATCAATAACATCGTTCTTTCCCATTTTCAGTCGGTCGATCAGATGTAGAACTCAATAATGTATCCAATCCCGCTCTAATACCATGAAATCGAACACGAATCGAGTTGAATTGCAGGGTTTTTTTGCGGGAAAAAATACCCTCTTTTTCCTTTTTGATTTATCGAAGTGTAAAAAAACATGCTCTTAAGTACAAACTCGTGTTCCTTTATAAACATAAACTAGACGCTAAACGACAAAATTGAGTGTAGCTCAAATAGCCGCGAGATCAGCCAAAATCGACAGTCATGAATGCATGCTCCGGATTGGCTGCTGGCATGTGAGTCATCAAGTTATGAACGATCTTATTGGTTGCTGATCAATAAGTCAGTGACACCTTCGTCTTCTTCAAATCTGCATTCCCCTGTATCTGAGTTCATCGGTGTGCAACTCAAATTCACTGCACCCACTTCAATCATCTGCGCTGCTGGCTTTCCCAATAATATCCAACTAAGAAAGTACCAGTAAACAACCGCAACATCAGGGTACACTGATTTCATAAATTTTCATGTATCAGCAAACTTAGAGGAAACCGCATTTCCAATTAGTCCAATGAACCAAGAGCTTCTCAGCTTCTTGGATTTGATGACTAATTACGGCCCAGAATGTTCCATTAACCAGAAACTTATAAAATCATCACTTAATATAGAGAAATCCAACCATGCATGCATGCTAGGATCTTCCCAAGATCACTAGTAGGAGTGATCACGACGTGAACCCCTTTTCCAGCCATCATTAACACTCCAACAGTGTTCTAGTGATTCGACTGAGAAAGAAAATCACACTAGATGACTCAAAAACGAGTAATGAAAAATTAACAAGAAGTAAGCACTGTTTCTCGTAGAAACTACAAACCCTACACAAACACAGAAACTCAAAGTTAAAGATTCAACTATTCAATACTTGAGTTTTAGCTCCACAAATTAGGTAAAGCGCATCCAACTGAGGCTGGAATCGATTGGGAGACTAATCCCCATTCCGCATTCATTCCAATCCGTCGATGCATATGATTGTCGCCTATTATCAACAAAGTAAATGTATATAAAATTTGAGCAACAAAGTCGTAAAAACAATAGCACTGATAGCTAGAAAGTGCAAAAATTGCATAGTAAGAACCTGGGAACGAATTCAAACCTCAGCACCATGACTGCAGAAAAAGCACGGAATATGTTTGGGGCAAAATAAAATGATCGATAAGAGTAATATTTATGATTTTAAAATTTCACCTTATTTATTGATAGAAATTATAATGTAATTAGGATTCCATATATTATATACAGAAATCTATATGGAATTTTTTTTTTCAGGTAATTAATTTTTTACCAAGTATGTAAATTGCATCCTTTTCAATAAACGTTACATTTGTGCTTGCGCACCATCAGACCACGACATTTGCACCATCAACTACGTACTTACTAAAATACTAGAGTACATTTAAGACTTGGATTTTCAGACCAGAAATGAAAAATGATTCCAGCAGGTATCCAGTGATTGCTCTTGAGCCAGCTCCATATATTAAACTTGATAAGCTCCATTGTTCCTAGTTGTGTGAATTCTTCATCCCTGTAGACCAGTTCATTCATTTTCAGCCAAAGTTACGTGATTGTCCCGAGCCATATTGCTATCAGGATTTCGGCACCTAAATTCTTAATTGGGTTAGAAATCTCGAGAACTAATAATTCAAGTAACTAAAGGGGATTTTTCTCATATTCATATTCCTTTTATTTTTGGCCTTTTTTTCCTTCTTTTTCTTGTTAGACATTTGTATTTTTTTTAGTAAATAAAATATTTTATTTCGAGTGCAATTTGCAAATCCATGTACAACCTTTATGTACGTGTTACATAACCACATCTAAATGCATCAGGCATAGTTTCATATCCATTCGTTTACATATATCTAAAATACAACATTGAAGACAAATGAGGGATTTGTGCCCCATATGTGGAAGTCGATGCTTGGGTTCTGAACTTTATTACCTTGAAACCAACTTCATTTGTGGAACTTGACCAACTCTATGGTATCCGTCCAATCATTATTCCACAAGTGCCGTGCCCCATATGTGCTGAAGAGGTTTGAACAACCTCAAAAATGTGTGATGAAAAATGAAGAATAAGACATTGAACAAGATGAAGATTGAATCTTTTCGTTGTGTATTGTGTTTGGACAAAGTGGTGTTTAAATAGATACATTTGAGTGTTGAATCTAGTCAAATATGCACTTGACTTTTCCTAGACTAGGTGAGCTGTCCATGTAACAATGATGTACAAAGATTTATGCAATCTAGCTTAGGTGAGACTATCACCCTCAACGCCTCCCACAAGCTCAACGTGGGGTTATGGCACATGTGAAACTTAGACCGGAAGAAATCAAAAAGCTCGCAACCCAGACTCTTGGTGAAGACATTGGCAATTTGGAGATAAGAACGAATGAACTGAATCGCTAGCTTGCCGGCAAGCACAAGCTCACATATAAAATGATAATCTAATTCAACATGTTTGGCCCGCTTATAAGAGACGGGGTTAGAGCCAATTAAGATAGTACTCTTGCTCTCACAGAGTAATAATGGAGGGCAAACCAGGGGAACACAAAGATCCTGAAGAAGATGAATGAGCCATAAAGTCTTGGCAGAAGCAGTAGCAAGAGTACAGTACTCGGACTCACAAGTGGATTGAGAAATAGTAGGTTGCTTCTTTGCACTCCAATAAACCAAACAATCTCCTAAAAAGATAGCATAATCAGAGACAGAGCGGCGAGTACCCGGACAACCAGCCCAATCAACATCAAAGTAAATAAGTAAATCAGTAGAAGTAGAGCGACGAAATCGAAGACCAAGGATGAGGGTCCCTTGATATACCGAAGAAGCCGCTTTACTGCAAGAAAGTGATCCTCAGTTGGTGCATACATAAACTGACTAATGGCACCAACAACATATGAGATAACAGGACGAGGGATCGCGAGATACTGAAGGGCGTCAACAATAGAGCGCTACAGCGTAACATTAGCAAATGGAGTACCCAAGGCAGACAAATGCTGAGAAACAACCATAGGATTTGGGACAGGCTTGTAGTCTAGAAGATGAGCACGAGCAAGCACATCACGAGCATACTTTAATTAGCTGAGAAAACAACCATCCTCAGTGGCGTGACCTCCAAACCAAGGAAATAAGTTAGAGAATTCGAATTCTTAGTGGCAAACTCGGAATTAAGACACCAAACAAAGTGCTCCAGAAGAGACAAATCACTACTAGTGACAATAATATCATTCACATAGAGAATGAGGTAAACAATCTGAGAGCCTCTCAAGAAAATGAAGAGGGAAGGGTCAGCATGACTTCAAGAAAAACTCAATGAGAAAAGAAAGACACTAAACTAATCAAACGAAGCCTAAGGGGCTTGCCGAAGACCATATATGATCAGGAAAATGAGGACTCACATTGATGCAACCCAAGTTGCACCGGACCCGTCCACTGAAAGAGACATCCAAGAGCAGCCCGTTGAAGAGCCCAATGATGGTAGTAAATGGTGTGAATGAGCTCGAGAGGAGTGATCCATTAAGGCTTCAAGAAGTCCCAATTACACGCCTAAGAGCCAAGAGATTTAAAGAAGTTTTAAACTTATTGATCCAAGAAGGTTAGGCCCAAGGAGCACAAGATGGACCCCACGACCCATCTACCATAAGTGGGCCCCACGACCCATTGGATAAGGCTGACCAATCCATCATTCTTCTTCAAGTCATGGATCAACAAGAAGCCCAAATTCAAGGCCCAAAGCCACGGCTCAATTTTGAAACCAACAAATTGAAAACACTTACTCACAAATTGAAACACATTGTCCACAAAAGAAAAGCCCAACAAATTGAAAACACTTGCCCACAAATTGAAGACACCTTGTCTACAAAAGAGTCCTACACTTGAAGGATAAAAAAGTTAGAGTGAATAAGGCTTTGCCATGAAGAGTCCAAATCTCATGGGATACTAAGGCCCTATTTTGTACTCATACTCATTTTCTCTTTTTACTTCTCCTTTTGCTTCTACTTTTGATTATACTTCTCAATTTAATTTTGTATTTTTTGAGTGTTTGGTAAAACTATGAAAAAATTGAAAAAATTGTTGAAATAGTATTTGTAATCA
>JAOWBN010016098.1:0-10799 GCA_028565015.1 Pinguicula moranensis
TTTTGAAAAAATGAAGAGTTATTTTTGGCGGGAAAGGTGATTATAAGAAGATTATAATTTTAAGAAGGCTGCGCAAACAGGGCATTAATGTTAAACTTTCATAGTAATTTTGGTCCCGAAATTAAAAATAAATTTATTTTACATGTAAATCCATTGTAATAACAAAAGATTGAAAATATTAATACATAAGAAAATATTAACATAATAAGAAAATATTTATCAACCTTTATCAATCAAACAAATATACAAATTAGATTACCAACCGCATCAAATTTAAATTCGGGCAAATTTTAACAGATGAAAATCTTAATTTTGGATTATATACGCACGAAATTTGGGGTAATTATATTCGCATGAAATTAATCGATGAAATCTGAGTAAATTTTAATGTAATAATATTAAATTTCTCGTTCATATTGAAATTACCCCACCCCCTCCCTCGAGGTACTAACAATTAAAAATTAAAAGTAATTATTATTTGATAAAGTTTGGTAGAACTAAATATGATATTTGTTTTTTTATTTTTATTTTAAGTTATTTTCTTCTTATTTTTATGTTATTAAAACGAGTTTAAGCTAAAATTTAACTTTTGGACTAAAATTATTATTTTATAACTTATTGTACAAAAATTGCAATGAGGATTAACTTATGGTACTTTAATTGCTATATTCCCAAAATTAATTATCCATTCAAATCAACTTGATTTGATGCACTCTGTATATCGATTGCCTAAGGTTTTCTCATATATATATATATATATATAGTATAGACGTACAACTTGTAAGAGACAATTACGTAGGATATTCATCAAGTACCTATACAAGGCAACTAGATAAAATTAAATTAACTCAATATCAGTATTCAGTATTCAGTATTGTGCATCTTTGGACTCTTAAAGTGATAAGGGCATTTTAGACGTTATAAGGCTAACATTCAAATTATCAGAAAAAGAGGCTAACATTCAAGTCAAGGCATCCGCATGTTCTTCTTCAATCCTCCTCCTCTCACAAGTTTGATTTTTGGGTGAACTCAAGTATAATCCTTCTCCTCAAATTCTGTAGGTAGATCTAGGGGTTGTTCTTCCATATGTGAACAATGTCATAAGTCAAATGGAATAGTGATGCCATTTATATTAAATGAAGGTTGAAAGAACAAGTTTGATTATGTCATCAAAACTTACAAATAGTGGTAGTTTTCTATATTCGTATCCATATCATGAAGAAAGAGGATGAAAATAACGGAGAAGAAAACCCATCTTGAGAGGTGAGAAAACACGAGTTTCATTTCATGCTTGCTCATTTTAATTGTTTTTCTTTAATTGCATTTGTTTACACTTGTACAAATAATTCACAACACTTTATCCACACGACTCTACTACTGGACTACTAGCATTCTTGCTTAGGTAAAGTTAATTAATTATTGTTATAATGTCTAATCAGCACGGAAAATAATTAATTGTTATGGATATTTAATACAGATATTCACCTAGATTCTATGGGTCTCGGAGACACCATTAAAGATGCGAATGAAGTATTTCAATAAGATAATGCGAAAGTCATAATATTTATTCGTTATCATATTGATGATAAACTCAAAGATGAATACCTCATTATAAAAGATCCTGCAACTCTTTGAAAAAAAAATCTCAAAGAGAGATATCATCACCAGAAAACGGTGATAATTTCGAAAGCTCGTTTTGATTGGTCGTATTTACACTTACAAGGTTTTAAATCTGTAAACGAATACAATTTTGTCATATTCAAAATCAGTTCTCAACTGAAGTTATGTGGTGAAAAGATTACAGATAAAGACATGCTAGAGAAAATATTCTCTATTTTCATGCCACTAATATACTCCTACAGCAGCAATATCGTGAAAAGGGGTTTTAAGAAGTACTATGAATTGATTTCGTATCTTCTGGAGATTGAACAAGGTAATGAGTTGCTTATAAAAAATCATCAATCACACCCTGTTGGTTCTACTCTACTCCGAAAGTGAATGTAAATACATTTAACCAAGGCCCCGAAGTGGCCAAGGTCGTGGTCGTGGATGTGAAAATTGGAAAAATAATCTTTACTCTCGTCGCAATATTCCTAATAATACAAATAACCACCAGAAGTAGGAGAAAATAAAAATTTACAAGGTCGTATCAAAGAATCTCAAGGCTACAAGAATGCAAAAAATATTTGATATCGATGTGGGATGAACAATCATTGATCTCGTACTTGTCGTACACCAAAGCACCTTGTAAAACTTTATCAAGTTTCAAAAGTTAAAGGGAAGAATGCATAGACAAACTTTATTCAAAATTCAATGCCGAATGTATAGATGAATTTTGTTCAAGATGATTTCCTCCATGGAAAATTTAATGTAACACATCAAGATGTTGCTGATTTTCTTGTCTACCCGGATCTTATGAATAGTGGCAGAAATATCTAAGTTTTTTCTTTTGTATTTTATCTAGCTCTCAGTATTATGCTTGATTTATTATGTTACCACTACTTTATTATAAGTTTGATTTCGTTTATTTCTTATTTTTATTGAAGATAGCTATGGATTTATCCAAATCAAATGAGGAAGATGCATGTCTCGCAAACAGTGTAACAACACACAACATACTCAACAATAAAAAAAATATTTTATTTTTTTTTCTACAAGAGAAGCTTATATTAATACAATATCTGGTAGTACAAAATTAATTGAAATTTCCGGAAAAAAATACAAATTGTACTACCACGATGGACAAACATCACAATTGATGATGCTTTATTCTCATATAAGTTTCGACGAAATTTATTGACTTTTAAAGATATTCTCCGAAATGAATATCATATTGAGACTATGAACGAAAAAGATGAAGAATGCTTATCCATTACATCAATTATTTCGGGTAACAAATGTGTCTTAGAAAGATTATCCGTAATGTCCTCAGGGTTGTATTACACAATAATAAGAATGATTGAAGTTTATGCTGTTGAAAGTTTAAAGACTAATAAACCTTCAAAGTTTGGCATGACCGGTTGGGCCATCCCGGATAATTTATGATACAAAAAATTATAGAGAATTCACATGGTCATTCAATGAAAAAATAGAAGATTTTTCAAATCAGTGAATTTTCATGTGTTGCTTGCTCTCAAAGCAAACTTATTATAGGCATTCATTAAACAAAGTTGGGTATGAGAACCCTACATTTTTTTTAAAGAATTCATGGAGACATATGTGGGCCTATACACCCACTGTACGAATCATTTAGATATTTTATGGTTCTGATCGATGCATCAACTAGATGATCGCATGTGTGCTTATTATCTACTCGCAATTTAGTTTTTGCAAGATTACTTGCACAAATAATTCGCTTATGAGCTCATTTTCCTGATTTTTCAATAAAGAAAATTTGCCTAGATAATGGTGTTGAATTTTTTTCACAAGTCTTCAATGACTATTTTATATCAATTGGAATAACCATTGAACATCCTGTTGCACATGTTCATACATAAAATGGTTTGGCTGAATCATTTATTAAGCATCTCCAATTGATTGCAAGAGCAATGCTTATACATTTTAAACTCTCGGTATATACTTGGGGACATGCAATTTTGCATGTAGCAACACTTATTAATATAAGGCCAACAAGTTATAATAAATTCTTCCCTATGCAAATGGTTTATGGGCAAGAACCAAATATTTTTCATCTAAGAATATTTGGATGAGCGGTATTTGTACCAATTACTCCTCCACAACGCACAAAGATGGGTCCTCAAATGAGGATGAGAATATATATTGGATATGAATCTCCATCGATAATTAAATATTTAGAACTATCAACTGGAGATTAATTTACAATAAGATTTGTTGATTGTCATTTTGATAAATCAATTTTTCCAACATTAGGAAAAGAAAATAAACAGTTGAAAAATGCAATATCCTGACATGAATCTTCATTATTATATTTTGATCCTCATTCTCGACAATGTGAACTTGAAGTTCAAAAGATTATACATTTGCAAAATTTAGCAAATCAATTGTCAGATTCAATTACCGACCTGAATACGGTAACCAAGCTCATATACTAGCTACAAATGCTCAAATTAAACTTAATGTCCTAGAAGGACAATTTCGTACAACAAATGAGTCTAAATTACGCATGACGCGTGGACGACCAATCGGTTCCAAAGACAAAAATCCTCGAAAAAGAAAAGGAGCAAACATAAAGAATGGTTCAGAAGAGAAAATAAAATCTCCAGCAGAGAACCGTGATACTCCAGAAAAGGAAATAAAATCTTCAGAAGAGACTTGTAACACTCCTGAAGAGACAAACTACATAAATGAAGAAATTTAGTTACCTAATAATGAGGAGATCTCCATAAATTATATTATACCGGAAAAAAGATGAAATCAAGATTAAACAAACGTCGATGATATTTTTGTTTATAATATAGTATGCAATATAGTTAAAGAGAATGGGGATATTGAACCTATATCTATGGAGGAATGTAGGCGCAGACAATATTGATCAAAATGGAAAGAAACAATTATTCCATAACTCAGTTCCTTAAAGAAACATGAAGTTTTTGGACCAGTAGTCCCTATACCAAAAGGTATAAAATCAGTCGGATATATGGTATTTTTGCGAAAAAGAAATAAGAAAAATGAAGTTGTGAGATATAAAGCACGACTTATCTCACAAGGTTTTACCCCAAGACCAGACATGATTATGAAAAGACTTATTCTCCTGTGATGGATGTAATTACATTTCACTATTTGATAAGTCTGACAATTCATAAAAAGTTTGAGATACGACTGATGGATGTAGTGATAGCCTATTTATATGGCTCACTAGAAAATGATATTTATATGAAAATCCCTGAAGGGTTTAAAGTGCTTGAAGCACAAAGTTTAAATTTTTGAGAGATTTATTCGATAAAATTGAATAAATTCCTATATGGAATGAAACAATCCGGACGTATGTGGTTCAATTATTTAAGCACATACTTATTAAAGGTAGACTATAAAAATGATCCAATATGCCATGTGTTTTATAAAGAGGTTTGGATTAGAACTTGTCATCATTGTTGTCTATGTAGATGACTGAACTCCTGAAGAGTTATCAAAGGCAATAGCTTGTCTGAATAAAGAATTTGAAATGAAAGACCTTGGAAAAATACAATTGTGTTTCGGTCTTCAGATTGAGCATTTGATAGGTGAAATTTTTATGTATCAATCTAATTATTTGGAGAAAGTACTCAAAAGATTTTATATGAATGAAGCACATCCATTAAGTACACCAATGGTAGTAAGATCACTTGATGTGAAAACTGATCCATTGCTCCCTAATGAAGACGGTGAATAACGTTTTGATCCCGAAGTACAATATCTTAGTGCAATTGGAGCACTAATGTATCTTGCTAATAATACACAACCTGATATATTATTTGCACTAAATTTACTAGCAAGATATAGTTATTCTCCAATTAGAAGACACTGGAAGGAAATCAGACACATTTTTCTGTCTTTTTGAGTAACAATAGATATGAGTTTATACTATCCCAACGTAGGAAAATGATATAGCACACGAATTTAACAAAAGAAAATCACAAGAATGATGGGCCCCGCGTGTTTAACACCAATTCCAACCGTCCATCTGGTGTTAAACACATGGGGATTGATGTTAAATACGAGGGGCTCATCATTCGTGTGATTTTCTTGTGTTAATTCATGCGCTTTATCATTTCTCCCCAACGTATCTAACCCATAACTAATTCGTTATGTAGATGTTAGATATTTATTAGATTTGCACAAAGTTAGATCTCAAACGGATTATCTGTTAACTTGTGGAGATACAATTATTTCGTGGCGTTCTATTAAATAAACATTAGTCACCACTTCCTCCAACCATGCAAAAATCCTTACAATTCATAAAGAAATCGTAAATGCATTTGGTTAAGGACCATAACCCCACATATTCGTGGAATGTGTGGCTTGGAGACCAATAAGGGCATTCCAACTATTCTTTATGAAGATAATTCAGCTTGCACTGCTCAATTGAAATAAAATTTAATTAAATAGGATAAAATAAAGCATATATCACCCAAAATTTTCTTTACACATGACCTTCAAGAAAAGGGTTATATCAATATCCAGCAAATTCGATCAAGTTATAATCTGGCAGATTTGTTTACTAAAGCACCACCTACTGCAACTTTTAAAAAGTTGGTCAAATGGATCGGAATAAGGAACCTCGAAGATGTGTCCAACAGGGAGAGATTATACAATCATGTACTCTTTTTTCCTTCACTATGATTTTTTCCCACAGAGGTTTTCTTTCTAGTTAGGTTTTAATGAGACATGATGAGATAGACATTTAGGGGGGAGTGCTATGGAGTGAATGTCATAAGTCAAAAGGAACAGTGATGCCATTAAATGAAGGTTGAAAGACTAAGTTTGATTATGTCTCCAAGACTTACAAATAGTGGTAGTTTGCTATATATGTATCCATATCATGAAGAAATGGAATGAAAATACTGGAGAAGAAAAATCATCTTGAGAGATGAGAAAAGATTGAGAAGAAAAAGAAACACACGATTTTATTTAATTGTTTTCTTTAATTGAATTTGTTTACACTTGCAAAATTAATTCATAACACTAAAAAGATTTTTTTTATTTTTATATGCATTCCTCCACTTGTCTTACTAAGGTCTAAGGTGGTATAGTGTCTTCATGGTATTTTGTAGGGACTAAATTGTAAAACTTGAATATTGAGTATGGGTGAGTTGTGTGCATCTGAGATACATAATACAATCCCTAATATATCCACAATCTACAGTCTACATCCTCTCTATAAGATCATGAGTATACTATTCACCATCCAGGCATTATAGACCAACAAAACTGGTGATCTCAATGGCAGTAAAAATAGCAACTTCTCTGTCTCAGAGGTGAAATTTGCGCTGTCTCATAATATAATTACAGTAGATGAGCATACTTGGTTTTATGGTCACAGTTGGTTCTTCTTACAATACAGTGCCTAATTCACGATCACAAACAGCAGAAACTACTTGAAGCTTTAGACTAATCTTGGGAGGTTCTCACGAGTTGCGAAATTGCTGAAAGATTTATCTAGGTACAACATTCCATTATACACTGTGTGTTAAAGATTGCCCTTTAAGTGACTTAATCAGAACCCTTGAATTCTATTTGATCCAACCACTGTGATTGAAGCATCTGTCTTAAATCCAGAACATTGATTTGTAATGTTGATCCAACGATACATATTAATGCGTGAATAATAGGGAAGGAAAATCAGATCCGTCCATTTCAAACATGATCCTGTGGTGGATCATGTTTTCCGGACCTCGACTGCAGCAACACATCTGGACCATCCACGCTTATTCAAATCCAATGGTCATAAGGAGGTGGTGCCTCGAGTCACGTACACTCAAAAAACGAGACAATCTGGAGCGTTGATGTACTGTTGGGAATGACAGGTCAGGATTGCTCCGAAGGAAGTGAAGAGGAAGGGTCGTCCGATCAAACTCTAGATCATATGGCTAAGGATTACAAGCCACTGACAGCCGGACGATCAACATTTTCAACGGCCAAGATCAAATTCTATACATGGTATATAAACAAAAACATACACTAGTTGACATACTTTTACACACAATCTCTCGACCTTTTGTCTGAAACACTTTTTTTTCTCTCAAACTCTTGAAGAGGTCTTCGAGACTCTTTGTCTCTTGAGGTTCATTTGTGTTGTGAGATTTTGTTCCAGTGACTTGTTGTCACGGTTATTAGCAAATTTTTTGGCGAGTGATTATCTCTTTGGGGAGAACTTTGAGCGTTGGTGTTCGTTGTACTGTGATATCTATTTGGTGACTATGAAAAATAAAGCTACAAGGGCTATCGATTCTGGAGCTCAACGTGGACTAGTCAGAATTCAAGGATTCAGTGAACCACTGGCCTTAACCCCTCTCTTTCTTTTTGTTTTAGTTTGTTGCACTTGCTAATGATGTGTCCTAGTTCCTTGCAGTATCTGCAGTAGATTTCTCCTTTCTCATTAAGGTGCCAAGGTGCTACATCCCTTTTGTCATATGTTTCTTTATATATCTTTTATCTTTTATTTTATTTTTACTCTGTTCAGAATTTGTATATACAAATAAAACATTTGATGTTTTTCTACTGTTTATTAATTCTAACTCCTTGGACTTCAGTTCAGTCATGATTGTTTCAAGTTTAGGTATATTTTCAAAGAATTGTAAAGCATTTTTAACTATCAAGAAGTCATCAGTTATAGAGTTAAGTAAAATCATAGCCAAGCTCTCATCATCGAGCTCATGGCTTGTTCCTTTTAAAGCTTAACACAGTTTGAAAAAATCATCTAAATTTTCATCTATAGGTTTTAAAGAGTCCATTTTATAGGCAAATAATGAACCTTTAATTTTAATTAAATTTGTTACAGTTTTAGATGCATAGAGTGAGTTTAGTTTTGTCCACAAAATCAGTGGTCCTCATCACAATCTACTTTTCTAAGTAGTGAATCAAAGAGATTTAGGATTATCATATTATAAGCTTCTTCCCTAATTTCTTCTATTCTTTTTTTAGCTTCTTCAGGCCAGTCTTTAACATTTTCTTTTAATGCATGATGAACTTCGTTGTGAGACAACAAAGCTTTCATGCGTCTAGACCAACTAGTGAAATCACCCTTACCATCGAACATAGAGACCTCTACCCTAGTTTACATAGTGTCACACGTTAGAAAAATAATCAGAAAGTTTGATACCAGGAAATTTGTTTCAACTTAATCTAGCATAAATTTTCAAGTATTCACAAGAGAAACCAGTTAAACACAGTAACATGCAAGCGACTACAAGTTCAGCACACAGCAGTGACACACTGCGCACGTATAAGAAGCAGAAGATTCATGCTGAACAGTTCTATGTATATATGTATGCGTAAAAAATGATAAGACTGAATAAAAGAAAAAAATATTAGTTCAGAAATGTACCAGAATCCTGACTTAAGTTAGGATTCGTAATTTTTGTGAGGTTAACTCCCCACTTAGATCTTCGAGTTTCGAGAGAGATTCCAGATCCGACTTCTCTTCCGTCTCTCCACCCTCACCGCACCACTGTTGTAATTTAGCAGGATCTTTGAACTGAAAACACTTAGATAAACCCGTAACCTTGTTGGTTGAAAAATAATAAACCGTAAATATGCAGAAAAATAAAGAAAGAGAGGGGTTAAGGCCCATGGTTCACCGGATCCTTGGATTCCGGCTAGTTCACGTTGAGCTCCAGAATCGGTAGCCCTCGTAGCTTTATTTTTCACACTCACCAAATAGATAGCACTAGATAAGGGGGTTAGAACTAGAAGAATGCCCGCTAGGTTTGCTAATTTTGCCGAGCTAGTAGAATTTACTTTTACTGTGGGTAAAAAAATATTTACACCAGAACCAGATGACTATGAATTTGCTATGTCTTCTGAACAATCTGAAAAACGGAAATTAGCTATGTGTGAAGAAATGAGGTCACTTAGTAAAAACCAAACATGGGAATTAGTTCCAAGACCAAAGAATAAAAAATCCATAGGCTGTAAATGGGTATTAAAATTAAAAGAAGGAATTCTTAAGGGTGACCCATGTATTTTCAAGGCTAGACTAGTAGCCAAAGGTTTTGCACAAAAAGAGGGCATAGATTACAATGAAATCTTTTCACCGGTAGCTAAATACAAAACCATCAGAATTTTACTAGCATATGTTGCATGCTATGACTCAGAACTAGAACAACTAGGCATAAAAATTGCTTTTCTAAATGGGGAACTTGAAGAACAAATTTTCATGGATCAACCTCCTGGTTTCATTGATGATACAAAACCTGATTGTGTGTGTTCCCTTAAGAAATATTTGTATGGGTTAAAACAAGCCCATAGGCAATGGAATAATCGTTTTGATTCTTTCATAACAAGCCTAGATTTTAAAAGAAGCAATTATGATCCTTGTCTGTATTTCAAGAATTCTGAAAAAAAATTCTGTATACTTGCTATTGTATGTTGATGATATGCTATTAATTAGCAAATCTAAACATGCAATAACTGAATTAAAGCTAAAATTACATGCTGAATTTGAAATGAAAGATCTAGGTGAAGCAAAAAGAATTTTGGGAATAGAATTAATAAGAGATAGAAAGTTAGGAACCCTAAAACTGCATCAAACCACATATTTGAAAAAGGTGTTTAAGAAATTTATAGTTGATTCCTTAAAACCAGTTACATTGTCACTCGCTGCTCAATTTAAGTTACTAAGACTGTAGATGAAACTGCATCCAAAGATACTGAAAATATAGAGGAATACTGTTAGGTATGTGACCTAGAGCATTGTGCTATTGTTAGTTTTCATGTATACTGGATGATGAAAATCATTTTGTTCCTTGAGTGTTGATATGTATACTATGGATCATTTGGGTCAATTACTCAAATTGTGAAACTCCATAATTTTATCAAACTCTAAATTAATCTCTAGTCTTAAAGTCATTAGTAAAGGAACAACTAGATGATTAAAATGACTAGCATGGTGATTAATGTGTGATCATGTTTCACAGATCATTGATACGAGGTATCTTTTAAATGTACGAGGTACATGAATATTTGGACTCGACCGATTTGACTTATTGGATGGATTGTGTTTGTGTCATCAACAAAGTCATATGGTATTAATTCAGTTATCTAAGATATTCATAATTCTGGGTAATGAGTGTATATTATGTGGGGTTATCAAACGCCTCTTTTAACCGAGGGGTTATAAA
>JAOWBN010016109.1:0-22492 GCA_028565015.1 Pinguicula moranensis
AGAAAAGTTTTGAGAAAGTTTGTAGAGAAGGAGTTTTGATACAAAATTCTTGTGTATAACTTTGATTCTTTACAATTTTCATATTGCCCTAATCATTTCCTTAATTATTTCACAACAACGACCACGAAGAAAGTTTTTTTTGGGGATTGAAATTTTATTTATCAACAACTACACGGTCATATCTGACCAACAAAACAGAGTTCTTTCCAACCGAAATTCATACATACAATCGAATCCTGTTTCTAGTTTGACAAGGAGTGCATTAATTTATTGATCACTAAAACCATAGGATCTTTTGATTAATTTATTTTATCATTGATCCTTTGCCTAATTGTTGGAGGAATATTTGCGTTTCACTAGGTAAAATATTCAAACTTATGCAAAGCTAATTTTGTGAGTCCATATATACTTCTACATGAACAATACGGAGAAAAAACTGAATAATTAATATTATCCATTCAAATCAAGAGTTGAGTTGTTAACCAGAAGGGAAGCTTCCCCAAAATTTCAAAAAGAATTTCTTTAAATATTAGAATATTATTATGTTAATATTTGTATTTTCCTAAATTACATAAAATAGCGAGGGTGTGGTGTGGCCCCACCCCAAATTTTTTAATATATATGTATATATTAATCATTTTTTTATTTTTTTAAAGTATTATTAAATTATTATTTTAATATTTTTGGTACCCACTAAAAAAGATTCACTTTCACATCACTCCGTCCAAGTACTTAGCTTTGCCCCTTCGACAATTTGTGGAGGTTGTTGGGATGAAATAAAATTTGAATCTCGTTCCCAAGTTGTTGAAGAAACAACAACGCGTCGGCCGAGCCGTCTGAAACAATACTCTACTTACCAAAAATGATCGATAAATTGCGTTAGCCATATTTTTTTGGATACCATTAAACAAGATTGATTGAAGATCCCAAGACGGATGGATCTCTAATTATAATAGAATTCTGTATAAATCACAACTCTTATTTTCGTCAAGAGTATCACATTAATTAAAAAATTTGAAAAAGTATGAATTCTTAGAGCACTTTTCTTGGGTAATCTTTATCTGACCATACTGCTAGCGCAATTTATCGATCATGTTTGGTTGCCAGAGTCTTGTTTCAGATTGTTTGGTGGTCTTGTGAGAGTTTGGAGATGGAATTGCCTATAGTCAGCAAAACATGAGATGTGCTGATGGTCTGGTGAAGGAAGGATCATTCAAGTAGTTGACTAAAAGACGGAATTTGTTTGACGATGATACCGAGGAAATGGAAAAATCTCTTTCTGCACGGAAGAAATGACTCTCTATTCCAACAAATATTGTGGTGTATAAATGCTCAAATGTCGTGATCAGAGTCTTGCAAGATTTATTTTGTCATTGTTGATTTGTTGTAATTCATTGAGGAGCCGTGGGACAATGTCTCCTCCCATCCCAATCCTGTAAAAATATATAATAAAATAAAAAATATATATAAAAATAATAATAGTAACAATAAGGTTGAGCGTGGGACGGTGTGGGGAATGGGTCTGCTACATATCAGTGCCCCGCCGCACGATTGCTATTAGAGGTAGGCAAATCGGACGGATCAAATGGGGTCGCCCTGACCTGTTTGTACAAAACGGTAACGGGTCTGCCTGTCATTTTTTAACGGATATTTTGTGAAAAATGAGAGATGTCACCCACCTATTTTATTATTTAAATAATAAAAAAATGGGTGGTCAACCCACTTTTGGAGCATGCGTGTGGCGTTCTTAAATAACAGCGTGAGTTCCATTGGAGTTAAAAAACCTTCCCTTTGGTATTGTTTCTTCTTGTGTACATCTCTGTGATGGGAAGCTAGCGTTTTTCAGCTTACTATTTGCTTTGGTCGAGTAGCTTTCTTCCTTCGCTTTTGATTGAAATCAGCAGAGAAATTATAGAGGAAAATTCTCAAGATGCCCTTTTGCAACTCGGCTGGAAGAGATAAAAAATAATTAAAAAACATAAACAACGAGAATGCTCCTTGCAGGGACAGGGTATTCCAGAAGACCTTCATGTAGTAACCTCCTGGAAGAGGTTGTGAAATCAATTGCAAGTAACCTGCTTAGCAGCTCAAGAATAGAGCAAAGCAGGAAAGAGACGAAAACTCCAGTTTCCATTAGGGCATTCAGCCAATTGTGGTTCAGTCTTTATACACGTGTGTATCTATCATTCCTGTACATTTACAACTTGTCGGAAACTTAAAGAAACAAACAACTAACTAGAAGCGCTATACGTTTGTTCAAGTAATACATCCAAATGCAAACATATCATGACCGCACGATTAGTCATTATCGAACGGTGACTGTGCATGCGTGAAACGATCATCAACTTCAACCTCAACTTTCAGAAACTTGTCTGCAGCTGGACGTTCCTGAGTTGCAGTGACGGCAGTGAAAGGAAGCAGTTGTTGTTCAGAAGATGTCAACAGCCCCTCCTCAAGAGGAGCATCCCAAAGGCTTATCTTGGACATTAGAAAATGAAATTGAGACCCGAATAGGCTCTTAGTGAAGGAGTCTGCAAGTTGCAGATTGCTCTGAAGATATGTAGGGAGAATGAAGCTGGTGTTGTATTGATCCCTCACGACGTGGCAATCAATTTTGATGTGTTTTGTCCGTTCGTGAAAGACGGGATTGGAGGTGATAGCAATGGCAGCCTTGCTGTCGCACCAAAGCTTGACTGGTGAGGGGAACGACAGATTAAAATCAAGTATCATATATTTCAGCCACAAGAGTTCTCTAACGGTTACTGCCATTGCGCGGTACTCTGCTTCGGCAGAGGAACTGGAGACCGTGGGCTGATTTTTTTTCTTCCAAGAAAGGAGGTAGGGACCAAAGAATACGCAGAAACCGGTGAGTGAGTGTCGACTGGTTTTTCAGGATCCCCAGTAGGCATCACAAAAACCTTCCAGAGTGATGGCGGACTTTGCGGGATGGAATAGGCCCAAGGAGATAGTTCCTGATAAGTAGCGAAGTAGGTGCACTGCAGCGTGCCAATGGGGATCGTGGGGTGATTGCATGAATTGACTTAACTGCTGCACTGCATAAGTCAGCTCGGGGCGGGTGTAGTTTAAGTACAAAAGCCGACCGATCAAGCATCTATATTTTTCAGGGTTGTGGTAAGGTGGAGAGGAATCTCTATCCACAGCTTCAAATTTCTGACCTGGTGGCAGAGGTGTGGCTGTAGGTACTGAGTCCATATATCCAGTGTCAGCAAAGAGGTCTCTGACATATTTTTGCTGACTTATGTAGAGGCTGTGAGCTGATCTTGCCAGTTCCATACCGAGGAAGAACTTTGCTTCACCCAGATCCTTAATTGTGAATGTTTTATCAAGATAATCTTTAACCTCCTAGAGGTGATGCAGATTGGATCCAGTGGGCAGAATATCGTCTACATAGACAATCAGGAAGAACTGATGATTCTGAGTGTGCAGGAAGAACTGATGATTCTGAGTGTGCAGGAAGAAGAAGCAACTGCCACTGTAAGATTGATTGAAGCCGTATGTCTTGAGTGCATTTGTAAATTCATAATTCCATTGCCTTGAAGATTGCTTTAGGCCATATAGTGACTTCTTCAGGAGGCAAACTTCCCCTTTCTTGGCTTGATTATAACCGGACGGAGGATGCATAAAGATTTCCTCATTGAGGGATCCATGCAAGAAAGCATTGTTGACGTCAAGGTGGTGAATGGGCCAATCTTTAGAGGTAGCAACTGCTAGTAGGAGTCGCACAGTGACTATTTTGGCCACGGGGCTAAAGATTTCTTGAAAGTCTTCACCAGCAACTTGGTTGAACCCCTTGGCAACCAAGCGTGCTTTATATTTATTGACTGAGCCATCAGGATTACATTTTACTCTATAGATCCATTTGCATCCAATGGCTCCTTTTCCCTCGGGCAGTTTTGATAGCTCCCAAGTATGGTTGGCCTCCAGTGCAGTCAGTTCTTCTGTCATGGCATCCAGCCACTTTTGGTTGGTGCGTGCCTAGGTGAAACTCTTGGGTTCATGGACTGCAGATAGATTAGCCACAAATGCATAATATGTATTGTTAAAAGCATAATGAGCATGTGTAGGAGGAGGGGCTGGTTCAGTTGGTAATATGCAGGAGAATATAGTTTCATAGTCACGCAGGAGAACATATGGTGTTTTAAGTCTTTGGCTCTGTCTAACAGGGGGATCAGGTTGATGCTCTGTGCTAGCAGAGGAAGGTAAAGTAGCAGAATGGGAAGGTGGTGGAACTGGATGAGCAGTGGAGTTAGGAGGAAGTGACTCGGTTGTGGGTTGTGTAGAAGAAGGATTATCCAGTACTACCATGGGTTCTGGAAAGTCAAGAGGGGAGGTGTCCACATCACTCCAGGTTGAACCGGCTGGGACAACATGAGAATGTTCTAGCATAGCCTCAAAAAAGGTGTCTTCATAAAATTTCACATCCCTTGAAACTATGATTTTGTGGAGGTCTGGGATGTATATTTTGTAGCCTTTCTGTCCTGAGGGATATCCTACAAAATATCCTTTAAAAGCTCGGTGATCAAACTTGTCTTTGCTAGAGCTTTTATTGAGTACAAAGCTGAGACAGTCGAAAGTTTTCAATGTAGATAAGTCAGGTTTTTTGTTGTATAGGACCTCAAAGGGGCTTTTCCAGCTCAGAGTGCGACTTGGCCACCGGTTTAACAAGTGAGTAGCAGTAAGAATGGATTCCCCCCCAAAAGGTTTTGGGAAGGTTAGCTTGAACTAAGAGTGCTCTAGCAATTTGTAGGAGGGATCTATGCCTGCGCTCAACCAATCCGTTTTGTTGGGGAGTATATGGGCAACTTTTTTGGTGAAGAATTCCATGACTGTTGAAGGAAGACATTGTGTATTAACAAATTCGAACCCATTGTCCATTCTGATGACCTTGATGGATGCGTCATACTGAGTTTTAACCATGTTCAGGAAAGAGGAGATTAAGTATGGTACTTTGGCTTTGTGTTGAAAGAGCATTGTCCAGGTGCACCTACTCCTGTCATCAACGATTGTGAGGAAGTAGTTGCAACCTGTGAAAGAGGGTGTCTTATAGGCCCCCAAACGTCCATGTGGACAAGATCAAAACAATTAGCGGATGTGTTTTTGCTGCTGGAATATGGCAGAGAAGACTGCTTGGCAAGTGGACAGGTTTTGCATAGTAGGTCAGATTTATACAAAATATTGTCTCCACAAAGTACATCAACGTGCTTCATTACATCTAGAGATGGATGCCTTAATCGGTTATGTAGTAATTTAGGACTAATGACATTACAAGCATTGGAACAGAAAGGCTGCCTGGAAACCGAATCATTGACAGACATAGATGTTACAGGACTTGGAGTGAGTGCAACCTTCACTTGTAGGATGCGTTGATCAAAGGAGGATGGACGTAGCACGTAGAGCTCTTTGACAATAAAACCAACTGCCAGAATAGTTTTGGTTTCAAGGCCCTAAAACAGACAAAATTTAGGTAGGAAGGTGCATGAGATTTGAGCATGTAAGAGAAGTTTTCTAACTGACAATAGGTTATGTGTAAAGCTAGGCACGAGTAAGCAGGAATGTAGGCAGATAGATTCAGACCATTTGACATTTCCTTGACAAACAACAGGTTTAATAGAACCATCATGTAACCAGACTGGAGTGGCGTGTTTAAAGGTTTGTGGTTTGATCATTATGCTTAGATCAACACACATGATTCGTGGCTCATGTATCCACAATCCAATCACTCCTCAAAAGATTTAAACTTTCAGCATTTACCAATGAATTGTAGGAAGACATACCTGCGAAGTCCTCATAATGCACCATATTAACTGAAACTTTGTCTGATTGTCCAGTCCTTATTCTATCATTGGTAAGCTTCTGAAGGTCACGTTGCATCTATCCAACCAGTTCATATAGGCTGTCTATCTCATCAGTTTTTGAGTCTAGTGGAGTACCACTCCATCCAGTTTCATCATGTGATTCCACTTGATGTGCAACTGCATATTGCTTGCCTTTTGATTTTTGATTTCCTTTTTTTTTTTGATTTCCTTTCAGTTGGTAGCAGCTATCAATTGAGTGTCCCTTCTTTCCACAATGTGAGCATTCTGGCCTCCCTTTTAATCTATAACACACTTCTATGGTATGACCACTTTTGTCACAGTGGCTGCAAATCAGATTCCTTCTGTCAGTACTTTCCATATTGGTCTTTGAATTTGATGAACTCTCAGGTCTCCATCCTGCACCTTTAGACAACAGGGCTGCATTCAGTTCATCCACTCCTGCTCCCATATGAATGCTGACCTGCCTGTGTTTTTCAGCCGTTGCTATTAGATTATACACTTTATCGAGTTGAGGTACTTGTTCCATGCTTATAATCTGACGGCTCTCATGATCAAATGTATCATTTAATCCCATGAGGTACTCCATGACACGGTCCTCATTTTCCCCTTTTTGTTAACAAGAGCCCAGTTTCTCCTTCAATTTGAGGCAGCGGGCGCAACTGATCATATTGATCACAGATGTGTTTGAGCTTTCCAAAGTGCTCACCTGCTGATGCTTCACCTTGTCTCAACATGGCTACTGACCTTTTAAGCTCAAACAACAATGGTAAACTAGCAGTACCAAATCTTTGTTCCAAGTCCTTCCACAATTTCCTAGCATCGTTTGCGAACATAAACTGACGCATTAAATCAGGAATCATCGAACCCTTTAACCAATAACATACAAGACTGTTAGCTCTTTTCCACTTCATAAAGAGCTTTGTGTCTGCTGCCGATTTTTCAAGAGATCCATCGACAAGACCAACCTTTAATTTTGCTTCAAGTGCTGATTCTACAGCACTTCTCCAAAGCAAGTAGTTGGTTTCATTCAGTTGAATGGTCACGATCTGAGTTCCTGGACTATCAGATCCGTGTACCTGTAATTGCTCCTCAATAAAGGTGTTTGCACTCATGTTAACAAGGCTCTGATACCATGTAGTAACCTCCTGAAAGAGGTTGTGAAATCAATTGCAAGTAACCTGCTTAGCAGCTCAAGAACAGAGCAAAACAGGAAAGAGACGAAAACTCCAGTTTTCAATTAGGGCATTCAACAAATTGTGGTTCAGTATTTATACACGTGTGTATCTATCATTCCTGTACATTTACAACTTGTCGAAAACTTAAAGAAACAAACAACTAACTAGAAGCGCTATACGTTTCTTCAAGTAATACATCCAAATGCAAACATATCATGACAGCACGATTAGTCATTATCGAACGTTGGCTGTGCATGCATGAAATGATCATCAGCTTCAACCTCAGCTTTCAGAAGCTTGTCTGCAGCTGGACGTTCCTGAGTTGCAGTGACGGCAGTGAAAGGAAGCAGCCGTTGTTCGGAAGATGTCAACACTTTCGCTTTCACAGTCCCCGCGGTGTATAGCAAGGGCTCTAATTAATCCTACCCTAGAAATGGGTTTCTTTCAACAGTTGGGTCCCTCCCTTTTCTTTCAGGTAATTTATTGAAGCCGCAGGAACCCTTGTTCGAAGCTGCAGGCGCCGCCTTCTTGTAACCTCTATTGACAAGGAAAGAAATCATTTTTTAATCCGGTGTCAACACTTGATTGGTCGGAGGCAGGGCTCTTTTAGTTGATTGATTGGCCTGGCTTGGCTCGTTCTTCAATCCCTGATTCTCCCTTCCTGCTCTCCCCATTCCTTCCATCCAATCGGTCCATTGATACCTAGAGTGCGTTTGGTATCCAGATTTGAGTTATCCGGCTTCGCGGATAACTCCAGGTTTACTCCGAATCAATTTGTTTGTCTGACGTTTGGTAGTGGCCAATCTGGATAATTGTTTATCGATATCCCTTATTTTGTGTTAGGCGATGTCAATGCGGATTACCTACCAATCTGGATAAAAAAAAATGTGCTATTACAAAAATATCCTTCATAAACACACACACACACACACACACACACATATATATATATATATATATATAATTTTTTTTCTAACTCAAACCCCTGGCTTCGTCTTCTTCACGTTTGTCTTCGATTCTGCCGTGCTTTCAGCCCTAATCGCTTCTCCGATCGTCTTCTTTGGGGTATGGAGAACCCGAATCCGGCCGCGCGTTGCGTTTCATTCACATGTGGCTAGGTTGACCTCTTTAATTTCAGAAGGAAGCTGTATGTTTAGGGTTGTGTGCGTTTGTGTTTGTTTATACATATGTTATACATATGTGCGTCTATACATATGTTAGACGTATATATTTCACATATATGTGTACTGGAGCACTACATGAAGCTTATGGATGATAATAAAAGATTGAGAGAGATGATGGTTCACTTGTTCAGTGTGTATTCCTTGCATAAACTCAGAGAATGCTTTGTTACACATCCGTAAGTTCTTGAAACACTCTCTGTTTGCATCTTGAATAATTCGCTCAAGGAATGCAAATCACTCAGAAATCTTGTCAAGTACAAGGTATCTAGGAGGTTCCAACTTATCACGTCTGCGCTTACGTTTACGCAAACATGCGGATCTATTTGTTTCTTGTTCTGATAAGGTTACGATAGTGGGCAAAGCTTCCACGACGACAGTTACGAATAGTAAGAAATTCATGGCATCTAATACATACAGTATATTCCTAGAGGGGTCCATTGCACTAAAACTCATGTTCAAATACGACGAATAAGTGTAGACATTAAGAAAGTTTGCTATAAACATAAGCTTAAATTCTGAAGTACCAAACATAAGCTTAAATTTGAGAACTACAGATACGTGCAATCTTGCAAAAGATTGGGAAAACAAGGATTTGTTGTAATTTTTTCATATGTGCAGCCTTGAAAAATTAATACTGCAATGACATAGGTCGGTAACACCGTTTAAAAAAAACCTACAACGATAAATCGCAACAAGTTGAAGAGTAACAATAATTGAAGACTAGTTTTACAAACACACTGATTTCTCTGTATAATAATAATTTGACAAGAAAAGAAATGGAAAATTAAAATAGGATCAGCAGGTTAATTTTCCAAGTCATGGCACTATTGGCTTTTTGCAGATTCTTTGTTCCAACAGAACCAAATCAGAAAAATTTGTAGGGTCTATTACAATACTCTACTTGTCATTCCAGGCAACAGAAATCAGAGAATGAGGTTCATCAGTGTTCATACAATAACAATTCATTTCGTGACTTGACACAAACTTGCAACAAATTTAGATAGTATCCAGTCTAGAAGCAGAACATAAATACAGAACACGAATTTAGATAATATCAAGTTTAGAAGCGGAACACAAGTTAGATAATATCCAGTCTAGGATTGAAGGCTGAACATAAATACACGAGAAGTAGAACGAGAATCAACCGTAAACCCGCCCCTTTCAACCTAAAATTGCCAACCCTAGAACAAATAATATTGTAGATGGCAGCAGCAACAACAGATAACAAATCAACAACCAGAAATCAGCGATTATTTCACAAATAATGTTGTAAATGGAGGAATTACACAACTTTCAGTCTAGACCCGCAAACCCTAGATAAACAAATAATATCATACACTACAAATAAAAAAATAAACGAATTGAAAAGATTACGCTGGTTGGCTGGAAGGTGATGAGGATATCTGGTTGTTGATTTGTTATCTGTTGTTGCTGCTGCCATCTACAAATCAAAAAATAAACAAATAATATCGACGTCCGTAGGTGATGTCGCCGGCCAAGAGAGTTTGCACGTAGAGAACAGATGGAAAATGCAGCAGAGAGGAGAAGAGAAGAGGCAAGGTCGAAGGGTTTCGTCTTTATATATATGGTGCATCCGTAATAAAATAGAAAACTAAGGGCATATTAGTCTTTTTGCGACGTCAGATAACTCAGGGTCAGAGAAAACCCACCAGTGAAACCGGTTTATAATCGCGGAGTTATACGGCCATAAACCTTACCCGAGAAGTTATCCACCGGGAAGCGGTGCGAAACGGCTGGGATACCAAACATGGGACAAAGTCGGATACCTGCCGTTAACTGCTTATTATCCGTCTTCAGACCGGACACCAAACGCAACCTTACTGTTTTACTCTGTTGAGTAATAGAATGAGCAAGTTTGTGAACAACAGGGTTAATGAGCTCTTCAAGTGTTGTCTTTATTCTCTTATTCCATCCACTTCTTCACTCTCAATTTTCTTTACTATATCCTCCTCTTCACTAGACATATCCTCCTCCGGGGTATCCATATTCAGCTCTTCCAATATTCTCCCCGCTGGTGTAGTGATTCTTTGCTTACCAATCTGAACCACTCTTAATTCAAAAGTTCTCTTCTTGATCTGAATCGTGATCCGTTCATCAATGGTAGTTTGATGTGATGATCTTATAAGCAACTAGGCTGCCTCCAAGTACTCACATTGTCTAGTGACCTCATCTATCTTCACTAGAGTACCTAGCTATGCACCAATCTAATTAAAGACTTTCTCAAACCATAAATTTACTGGGATGCCATAAACTTGTATCCATCTCAACTTGTTGTTGCAACTGGATGTGATGTCCACGACTTCAGATCTCTAACCCAATTACTCACCCACTCTAGACCAAGTTTTAGCAAGATATTCATCTCCTAGCCATCATCATTATCTCATATCAATACTTTACCATCACCCATCAGACTTACCATTAATTTTTCATAACCTTTTTTTTGCACATTCTACAGTTTTCCCATCCTTTGACTTCAACTAAAGTTCCTACCCGACTATGCTTCGGCCATTGCATATCTTATCAGGGGTGAAATCTATAGTGATAGCCTTTGAAAATAACTCCTCATAAGAAACAATGCTCTCTTTTATGGTTTTAGCTTGCTTTGGAGGACTGGTCACTTGCATATACCTTTGTCCAGTACTTAAAGTCAGTGTTATTACCACAATAGTCTTGCGTTGAGTTTGATCAAATGCCTTACTCTGCTCATTACTAGCTTTAGCAAATCCAGCTACATTTTCCCGAAGCTTAAATGTGCCCACCAAGATATTGTTGAACTTGTCCTCTACTCTTTTCATACTATCCACTTCACAGAAAATCACAAAGCTAAACGGGAGTCCATACATAGATAATTTTCGAGGAACATAAAGTTCACTACCTTGTCTTGGAGTTCAAAAAATCTCGTCATCTTAAGTTTACTCCACAATGTTAGAAAAATTGTGAAATAGAAATAGACATCCTCTTTGATAGAACTCTAGGGATGATTTTGAGAAATCTTGTTATTTTTCATTCAACGTTTGTAGTGTTACATATAGGCAATTCAATAATCTAATCTAGGAAGGTTGCATGATATAAGGAAGAATCAATGTAATTGATTCTTCCTTATTTACAAAGTGGATGTCAAACCTTCCTAGAATAATTCGTGCCTATCTAACACTGTTCAGTATATGAAGGAAGATAATGTCCACCCTTCTGGTATTGTTTCTCATCAACTCTGTCTCGCCTAATCAGTCCCCTTTGACTTTACATGAATTGGAGATTGTTTGGAATTATGGATCTCGGCTATGGCTTTCCCTAGCCTAATTTTCCGTCTGAGTTTCACAAAGCGATGAGGGGTTTTGGTCCACTTGGTCATGGTAATTAGATCTAAGAGATCCTATTGTAGGGTTAACTCCCTAGTTCACCGAGGCAAATTCGGGGAGGTGTTTGTATGTTGCGGAGCTCCAAAGATCTAAGGGGGCATGTTGTGCTAGCGGATCTATGGTGAATCTACGGTTTGTGAACGGGATCTAAGGGTTGCAAAAGTGCAATGGGAGAGAAAACAAAACGAGGTGGGGGTGGTATGAAACTGGTAGAATGTACTCCTTATTCTCTCTTCGACGTGAGCTTTAATATCAAACTACATTAAATCTTGTAACATTGCCATGTTCAATTATTTTTTTGTTTAAAAAATTTACCTAAATTTTCAACGATACTTAAGGATCATTAATCTCTTCGACAGAGATGTTAGGTGTAGTGGCAAATCTATTCAGGACAGTTGAATTTAATTTGGGGGATTCGGATAAGGATCACCTAAATGAAATGCCGTTTTCATTTTTTAACAGTTCAATTATAACCGAGTGCTTGTGTCTGTCATTAAATTATTTTAAGTAATTTTATAAGTATACTTTAATTCATATTGCATGAATATTAATAAATGAATAGTGAAACTTTGTTTTAAAATTGATGTATCCATACTTGCCTGATGGCATAGTTAGTTATGATGTCCAATGAATTGATCCAAAAGAATAACTAGACATAACTAAAAAAAAAGAATTAATGGCTGAAAATTAAAAATTAATGATAATGATGAAAAGGAAGATTACTTGTCAATCTCGACGGAGAAACCAGTACGTAGATTGGAGGAACTAATCATTTAAAATTAAATTTTAATACTAGAACTGCTACGCTAACTGTGATATTGCAGGTAACAAATGAAGCTACTTAGCTACAATGTCCGAGGGTTAGGAGAAAAGGGGAGAAGGAGAATGGTTAGGGAGCTATGCAGAAAGCTTAAGATTGATTTCATAAGCATTCAGGAAACCAAGAAAACCAGTATCAGCAAAAAGTTTTGTGAAATAATTTGGTACAATGAGGATTTCGACTGGATTTACAAAGGTTCACAAGGGCAATCAAGGGGTCTTCTTTGCATCTGGAACCGAATTTTTTTTAATAGGATGAGCATATTGGATGCAGAAGGAGCCTTGGGACTCCTAGGTAAATGGACAGGTGATTCAGAACTAACTCACATCTTTAATGTCTATGGGTCATCCACTGTATGCGACAAAAAAAGGTAATGGGAGCAGTTGATCTCACACAAACAAGGGAAAGAAAATGATAGGTGGTGTGTAATGGGTGACTTCAATGCAGTCTTAGATAAAAAAAAAAAAAGAGAAAAGGAACAGCAAGATGCACAAGTGACAGTGAAATTGCAGCCTTCAGTCGGTTTGTAAGTGACATGGGATTGCAGGACTTGGCCATGAATAAAAGAAAGTTCACATGGTATTTAAATTCTCTCAAAGCCATGAGCAGATTAGACAGGTTTCTTGTAAATGGCAGGTGGCTAGAAAACGGACAAAACTGGGTACAAACTGGACTAGATCGGGAGAACTCAGATCATTGCCCAGTGCTACTAAATTCTCAAGTGCGGAACTGGGGACCTAAACCTATGAAAGTTTTGAATTGTTGGTTGAAAATGAAGGACTACAATGAGATGATTAGGAAGATATGGACTGAAACAAAGATACAAGGGTATGCGGGATTCAGAATCAAGATGAAGATACAGATGCTGAAACAGGAAATCAGAATGTGGAATAAAAGGGACAACCATGACATTACCTCAAGGAGACTGGACCTACTGAGTACGCTGAAAGAGTTAGAAAAGAGAGAAGAGGATGTGGAACCGCTGAATAGTTCCAATGAACAAGCAGTGGCATTGAGACAAGAACTCCACGAGCTGACAAATCAACAGGAGAGCATCCTGTACCAAAAATCCAGAATAAACTGGTTGCAACAAGGGGACGCAAACACATCCTACTTCCACAATAGAATAAAAAAAAAAAGAGTCAAAAATACCATTAATGGTATTTGGGAGAATGGAATATGGTATGAGGAGGTAGATCATGTGAAACAGTGCTTCAAGCATCACTTCGAACTCAGATTCACTGAATGTAAAAGTTTTAGACCAACCTTAGGAAGTGTAGAGGTAAAACAACTCTCTGCTTTGTCCAGATTGTACCTGGTCGACCCATTCACAGAGGAGGAAATATTGTGGTCAGTCAAGAACTGTGGAAGCAACAAAAACCCGGGCCCGGACGGATTAAACTTTGCCTTTATTAAACAGTTCTGGCCCCTGATGAAAACAGATATATGTGAAATGATGCAAAAGTTTTACAAAAACAGCAAAACAGTCAAGGGAGAAAATGCCTCACATATCACTTTGGCGGCCAAAATCAGCAGCCCTCAGAAGATCTCTGACTACCGACCCATCACCCTGATTGGGAGTACTTACAAAATCCTATCCAAGGTACTAGCTACAAGCCTAAGCAAAGTTTTAGATGAAGTGATCTCAAAAAATCAGATGGCTGGCATATATTGGGAAGCGGCAGATTGTGGATGGTATAATGATAGTCAATGAAGTTGTAGACGAGCTAAAGAAGACAAAAAAATCTGCTCTGATTCTGAAAATAGATTTCAAAAGAGCATTTGATATGGTCAATTGGAGATACCTGCAAGATATGATGAGGAAGATGAATATGCCAGACTGTTGGCTTTGGTGGATAAAAGAGTGCCTAGAATTAGCTACCACGTCCATCCTGATTAATGGCAGCCCGACCACCGAATTTACATCACAAAGAGGACTCAGACAGGGAGATCCTTTATCTCCATTCCTATTCCTAATGGCAGCTGAGGGGATATCGGCAATGGTGCAACAAACTGTTCAACTGAATCTAATCAAACCATTAGAAATTGGTGAGGGAAAGATGAGCATATCACATCTCCAGTTCGCTGACGACACTATACTCTTCAGCTAAGCAACCTGGGAGATTGTCAGGGCCATCAAAGCTATTCTATACAACTTTGAACTAGTGTCAGGAATGAAGATCAACCTCAACAAAAATCACCTAATGGGAACTAATGTTCCAGCTAGCACACTGGAAGACATGGCTGAATATTTACAATGTAAGAGAGGTGAGCTACCTTTTACATACCTTGGGATGCCAATTGGTGCTAACCACAGAAAATCTCAGACATGGAAACCGATTTTAGAAAAATTCAGCAAATTGCTCAGTTCATGGGAAAACAAAAATCTGTCGGTAGGAGGTAAAACAGTGCTCATTAACTCGGTTTTAGCAGCTCTGCCATCTTACTATTTTTCCTACTACCTAGCCCCTAAGACAATAATCCGAAAAATAGAAAGTTTGCAACGTTCCTTCTTTTGGGGATGCACCTCCGAACATAGGAAAATATGCTGGATATCATGGAGGAAAATAAGTCAACCAGTAGACAGAGGGGGGGATAGGCATAAGGAATATAGAAGCCTTTAACAAGGCTATGCTAGGCAAATGGGGGGTAGAATTCTAGGGGAAAGTCAGGGGCTATGGAAGGATTTGATGATCTCAAAATATGGGAGGGAGGGGCGGTTAACAGTAGGGGGGTGGAGAGAGCTGAGGGACGAAAATCTGGGGGTTTCAAGAAGAAGAGGAAGGAGAAGAGGGACAGCTTACGCGTCAAACAGCTGGTCGGATTTGCAAAAAACTTTAGAAGGGGAGTGGTTCAAGAATAAGGTTAGAATAGAGGTAGGAAATGGTACTCTAGTCAAATTTTGGGAGGATAAATGGTTAGGGGACACTACACTAGCAGCACGGTTCAGTAGACTACACAGGGTGGACAAGTTAAGGGGTAAGTCAGTAGCAGAACATGGAAGGTGGGAGGTGGGGAATGGATATGTACTGGGAATGGAAAAGAGTGATCAGGGGTGAAGAGATAAGCGAATTTTCATACTTACTCTCCTGTTTGTTCACTATTCATTTGCAGGAACATGAACGTGATGCATACAAATTCTTATACACACGAGATGGATTATATCAAGTGGGGGAGGCCTACAAATGCATATGTGCAGAGGTAACAGCAGATTACTCTGACGAAGAAACTCAATTGCTGGCTCAAGTGTGGAACAGATACACCCCTAAGAAGATATCAATCTTTGTGTGGAGAATGCTACAACAACGTCTGCCAACAAAAAGAAACTTACAAATCAAAGGGGTGATTCAACCGGATCAGCAGATACCATGCATTTTATGCCAAGAGGAACAAGATGAAGAAAAACATATTTTCTATGAGTGCAGTCAGACCATATCACTGTGCAACAAAGTAACAGACTGGCTATCCTTAAGAGCAAACATCATAAGAGTGCCAGAATTACAACAATTCATCAACCTCATACCACCGGATCAACCGAAAGAAATCTGGAAAATGATATGGTCAGCTATGATGTGGATGACATGGAATTCGAGAAATCAAATTCACTTCAACAGTGCAGAGAACAACATTGAGGACACATTCCAGAAACTGCAGGTACATTGCTGGAAATGCCTGAAATTCAAAGGAAGAAACAAGAGCTTTGCGTACTCATTATCGGACTGGATCTACAACCCAACAGAATGTATGCCCTCATGTGAGCAGATTAGGGAGCACATACAACTTTAATAGCAGTGAAGCTACTGACAGTCCAAACTTGTACATAATTGTTACATTTTTCTTAATACAAAGTTTTGCTTATAAAAAAAAACCCTGATACGTGTGATATCAAAGACGTCGCAAGGGCGCCCATGCCCCACCCCGTCACCGCTTTAACTTTACACTTTTATTTATATTATTTTCTTTTACGTTATTTATTTTTAGTGGGGTAAATACACTATTTTTTCTTACTAACAAAAATAACTTTTTGCTCCCTACTCCAAACTATTATTTTTTTTGTTAAGCAAAATTTATTATTATGTTTTAACCCCGAAATGTTCAAACTTACAAATAAACTACCTTCTACTAGTTACAAATACATAACTCAAGATAAAATATTATATATAGCTCTTAAGGCATGTGATTGTCTTAATCATCAAATCGCATACCGAATAAAAAAAAAATCGATAGTATAACATTTAATTATGTAGTCGCTACTATATACAACCGAGCCAATGCATCAATCGGTGTAATTTTGTTGGGAGACTATTGAACGTGTTTATATGTAAATACTTTTGGGGAGCAAATGCCACATTAATATAAGTTTGTCTTAGCAAAGATAATGCATTTCCTCATTAAAATCTTGTCCAAAGAAGACGCACTATGAATAAATGTCTTGGGAACCAGCATCAAATGCTATTTTCAGAAAGACCTTGAAAAGGACTAGACATCAATTTGATAAGATCAAATGAGGTGTAATATAGAAGACGCCTTCTGCTGGTGGGCTTTCCAATTTTGTATGTTGTAGTTCAAAAGAAGAACATAGAACCATACAAAAGAAACAAGAAAAGGAACACGAACACCCCATATTTCCCACTATTGTACTTTGACAATATAGACATATAATTTGTGTCAAAATTAGATTGCACCACGACACGCAACTTAAACTCAATAATTATGTTTATTCATGATCAAACATCATTACTTGAATTTATGAACCTAATGCATGTATTCACCTTCTTCAGACTAGTTAACATTGATGCCGACGCCGACCCGGATGACATCCTGCACAAAGTTCAGAAAACTACGTGGAAATGGTGAAAAGTAGAGGCAAAGCATAACTTCTTCACTTTTTTTTTTTTTTTGATCAGATAGTTGAATCAGAGACCACATGGTCGATGGGCCTATTATGCCTGACCAACCAACTCACTTTAGGTATCCGACAGGCCCAATTCAGGCCCATCGACTAATCCCTGGTATCCTTGTCTCTGTCGTCCAGCGGAGATTCGAACCCCAAACCTCTTGGTAAACCAGGAGTCTGGAGCACATAGCCAACCGCTGGACTCTGTCGACTTGGATAACTAGGGTTATCTTTTCTTAAGCCCACTATGATACCATGTGAAAACTAGAATTAGGGAATGATTTTCTTCTTTTTTTTCCTATCATGTACATAATACAATTTATGGTAAATAATACATTACCCTCGTGGCCTCGTCAAGTTACTGGAACAGTTTACCAACTCTTTTGTTAAACAATCTACCCCCATAACCGCTAAATAAAATCATTTTAGGACATTTTTTCACTTATAAAAATATTCCCCTAACATTTTAAAATAATTATTATAGAAATCCATAGACTTTAAAATAATTTCAAAAGTTCATTTTCACACTAATGCAAACAATGTCCAATCCAGCCTCATAGAACTCTACTCAAAACCAAAAATTCTAAACAGGAAATTATACAGTCAGAAGTGCTTACCATACTATTGTAGAACAAAAGGCCTCATTGAGCCATTGAATCTTCTTCACAGCTTTCCCTGGGACAGTTAATCTCCTCTGAAGATTACAACATTTAACTGGAGGCTTCTTCAGGATCGCATCCTACTCTACATAATCTAAACAGGAGAAATGTTATTGCTCGGACGCCAACATCCTTAATCTGCAAATTTTCTAATATGCAAGAAGAGAAGGTTGTCCACATATTCACAATTTGTGATTGGACATACCGATTGTGGCAGATGATTTATGCATGGCTAGGGCACACTACAATCCTGCATCCGGACCCAACTGTAAATTACCAGAGCCACATGAATTTGATATGTAGAAGACGTTGCAGGAGAGCATGGCGGATGCTCTGGTTGGTAGCTAATTGGAGAATTTGGATTCACAAGAATCAGGTGATCTTCAAACTGAAAAGCAAATTGCCAGGTGAAGATTTTATGAATTCGCGTGCTATCCTAGAATACATTCAAGTCGAGGAAAAAGGTTACAAGGTATGGATTAATGGACTGGGCTTGGCGACCAACAATGGTCATGAACTGCTAAATGTTATCTCAGCCCAATTCTTTGCATTCTTTCATTTATTTATGAATAAAATCCAAAAATTACTTATCAAAAAAACCAAAACTCCTAAGATCTCTTCGTACTAAAGGCTCAGCCAAATTTCATCTAATATTCCATCTTTCTTCATTTACTCACAATTTGTTGTCCGATCAGCAAAAAAGAATTGTGAAAATTGCCTGTGTCCGATCAGTTGAACTGCAAGCAGGACTTCCAATGAATAGACGAAATTGATTTATAACCTAGGTGTCGTTTATTATCTTCACCACCTTCAAATGCAGGCGCTGTCGGGTCATTTTTTCCATGTCAAACAGTTTGCCATCACTGTTCCTCAAGAAGCCGTCATACAAGATAACATTCTCTGCAACATATGGGGATGAAGGGTAAAGGAACTGATTATGGACGAACAGCCTCACAATGTGGCATTTAGGAAATTATTTGTATTAGTTCAAGGCCTCGAAAATCTAAATATTATTGGAAATTCTATTAAAGTCCACAAGTTTTTATATTATTATTTTAAAATCTCAAGGGCATATTGTTGATGCGGCCAAGGAAATGTTCCATTTAATCCTCGCTATACAACTCCCAGAGAGGAGGGGTGAAACAACTAGCGGATTATCACGGTATAGGTATGCTGGTGGGTGTGCGAATAAGCGTTAGCATGCTCCAACTTTTATCTCCCAGAATTGCTTTTCGATTATACTGCCAAACCGACCTATTTATAGAGTTTACATGGGGTAAAATGGTCTTTTTCTCGAGATATAACAGGTAACTGTCTAACCCACTAATGGGCGGTGGCCATTGTGTGCTATCTTGTTATCGGGTGGTAAAGGCATTTCTCGTCACCTCGTGGCAGGGCGTTCAAGTTGGATAAGACTTGTCGGGGAATGTAGTAGACTTTTGTCGAGAGAATGTATGTGGACACCTTTCCTCCGATATTCAGCCGAGATGATCCGCCTCCATATCCAATAATTGAGTACGAGGAGGATCACCAACGTTTGTGAAGTTTTTTTTTGATATCCGTTATGTTGTTACTGGTATACCTCTACCGGTAGCGATAGTGATAGCGGTATACCGGTACTATCGCTAATAAAAAAAATTCAAAAATGATAATATGGTTTTAAGTATAGGGTCAAAGATCAAAAGAACAAACTAAATGAGAAACAAACACACGCATGTAAATGATAACATGCTTTTAGGAATAATTTAATTTTGAACTCTTTCAACACCAGAACATATAGAAAAATAAAAACCATAAGAACTAAATCATAACTAAAAAACCCGCTGGACAACCTAAGGTATTTTTACAAACACCTTGTGTGCTCAAATTCTCATAACATCATTTTCAAAACAAAAGTCCAATAGCATAATCAAAATGAATGAAATGAGTAAGGATATCGAAATATCACAAGCCTATTAATAAAAAAAAAAGAGCATTCAACTGTCAAAATAGAGCTTGTGTTGGCCTATATGGAGGCAGGAACCTTAAAAGAGGCGGACGGGCGGCGTCGGTGGCGTCACAGTGGCAAGAGATGGAAGTGAAGTCGAATTGGAAGGGAAGAAGCGTCAACGACGAGAAATTCAATGAAAAAAATTTAGTTCGAACTCGCGGTGATAGTGAGTTGGTCTTCTTTCTTAAGTATATATATATATATTAAATTAAAAAACATGGTAGCGGGAGTGGCAGAATTCCACCACTTCCATCCGCTACTGCTAATATAGCGGGCTGCGAAAATGGACCTGCTATTGCTACTGTTTACCGTTGGTAGCGGTAGTAGCGGTAGCGGCGGCGAAATTCCGCTACTGCTGCTTACCATTGGACAACCCTATGATTTGCCTAAGGGCCTTGTTACCTCGATTACAACTCAACTTAACGTATTGAAAAGGACAGGGGGATTTTGGTATCCTGCAATTCGGATGAGGTGATGGCCTAAGGCCATAGCTACATGGTTCACTTGCGTATATATAGTGATTATCCTTTTGGCCTCGGGCTAAATGTTCCATCCTGAGTAATCGGACTCTTGTTGAGCGCATGTAAGAAGAATTGGAGCGAGCTAGTTCTACGAGGTGCCATCTTGATAGGGAACCGTCCGCTACTAAGGTTGTGCAGGAGGAGGTTTCCCAGTTGGGTATCCAACTTTAAATTCAACAGGAAGAGATTGACATCATGAAGCTTTACGGGTGTGAGGAGTTTCTGGAAGAGTGTTTTGGTGGATCAATCGTTGGGCATGTATGCACGAAATTTGTAAACCGAGCTGGGAAACCAAAAAAGGAAGTGTTAATAGGGCAGCTGGTTCGAGACAACGCAAAATTTGACCGTTTGCCACCATCTTTCCTTGGCCCAGTTCACGAGCCTCCAAAAAAATATATGTGCGAGTGGATGAAAGTTGTAAATAATAGGGCTAGCTTCTTTCTTTATTTTTTTGTAGAACTCTTACTGTTGTATAGCTTTTTGTTAGTGTTTGGGAGCTCGCCACCTATAGTATAAATAGATGAATAGTTTTTCCTTCATTCATTATGTCTGTTGACTCCCTTTGGGGAGATGAAAAAACCTCTTTGCTTTTAGCCTATCAAATCCCTCAGTTTTGGGATACGAGATACTTTTGCTTAATCAAGGGCAACCTTACGGTTTGGAATGGAGATAGCTTTATAGGCAGTTTTGGGCGATCAGCCCGAGTTATAAAGAGTTTTCCCTTTGTTTTCAAGGATAATCACTCCTCTAGTTTTCTTTCCTAGAATTTTACCAGTCCACTGAGTATGATAAAAATAATTATTAAATACTCATAATGTTTCTACCCATCTGTTAATGAATCGAAGTGCTTCTCTGGACGCGAGAGGTCGTGGTTCAATTGTGCCCTCTGTTATTAAACCCATGAAACACCTCGAGCGTGAGGGGTTGTTGCATTTCTTTCCCTCTATTATTGAACTTAGGGTTGTCTAATGGTGGTGGTGATAGCAGGTGGCCACTGCCCACTTCCGCCACCGTTATGGTAACGGATGGGGTGACAGACTTTGTCACCGCTGCCACCATCTGTTACCCCGTTACTATAAGAACTCCAAAAGTCCGCCACCCCATATGTTACCCCATTACTGTAAGAACTCCAAAAGCTAATCTATGTGTCATGTATCAAAACATGAGCAGAAGTGTTTAAGTGTCCATTGACTTCCTTATTTATACAACTTAAATAAATAAGGGAGGAAGAAAATTTTATACCTCAAGAAGAATTCTCAATCCTTGCAAGTAGGCTCTTGAGGTGTTTAAGTGTTCACCATCTAGAGTAGTCTATATTAGGACTTCCCTTGAGATTTATACCACCTATGTGTATAACTTATATATGAGTAATGAAGTGCTAGATCTCCACTTGATGACTTAGAAATGAGAAGATTTTTGCCCTAAATCCCCTAATTTTCCACGGGTAGTGAGAGAAAATAGGTAAGGAACTTCTCAAATTTTTCTATCAATGCTTGAAGTAAATCAATCTCTCGCATATGAATATGTTAAGGTATTTATGAAGGTGACTATGTGTTTAGGATACAAACACATGTCCAAAATCCAAGAGCAACACTTGATATTGACATTACAAGTGTTCTTGTTTGTAGAGATTTTGTTAGGTTTGTGACCTAGAGCATTGTGTTCTTGTTAGTTTCATGTATACTGGATGATGAAAATCATTTTGTTCCTTGAATTTTGAATATGTATATTATGGATCATTTGATTAGTGGGCTCAAATTGTGAAACTCCATAATTTTATCAAACTTTAAATCAGTCCCTAATCTTATAATTCATTAACAAGGGAACAACTAGATGACTAAATCGACTAGCATGTGGATTAATGTATGATCATGTTTTACAGATCATTAATACGAGGTATCTGTTTAATCGCATGAAATATGAATGTACGTGGTACATGAATATTGGACTCAACCTATTTGACTTGCCGGATGGATTGTGTTTGTGTCATCGGCAAAGTCATATAGTATTAATTCAGTTATCTGAGATA
>JAOWBN010016110.1:0-10798 GCA_028565015.1 Pinguicula moranensis
GGGTGTTCCAAGTGGTGGTCAAAGAGAAGACTCCAACTCTTCAAGTCTAAACCAAAGTGGATGAACATAGTGGGTGTTTGCAAGTTCCATGGAAAATGAGCTTTTGGCGATTCGCTTCTGACTTTTGGCGGTGGATAAGTAAAAAAAAAAAAAAAGTCAGAAGCATCTATGGGGTAGCTTCTTGAGTGCTTTTGGCGGTGTCAATTTTGTAATTATTTAATTTTTTAAAATTTTGACATTCTTACCCTCATAAATAATTTAATATTTCTAAAATATCCTTAATTTGCGGATAACTTTGTCATTTCCCAATTATAAGGTAAGAAAAACACGTTTAAAAATAATAATTTGCAAACACTGTATTTGTAACTTTTGCGGTAGTAAAGCATATTTTGCAAACACTTTCCAACTTATTTAAGAAAGATCCTTTTTTTCAAAAGACCTTTTGAAAAGCTACTTCTGCGTAAGCACAAGAACTTGCAAATACCCCAATAGTATTTCAAGGGATTTGGTCATTGTCTGATTTTAATGCTTCATTTAATGTAAAATCATGCACCCTTTGGCCTATAAAAAGGGGCTTGGTCAAGCATTTTGAGTAGTAGATTTTCATTTGTAAGCTTTATGCTTTTGAGAGACAAGTTCTCCTTAATCTTTTAAAAAATTTATTCCGACTTATCTATTACTTCATTTCAAGTTTTAGTGGCGTCGAGGAAGACTTATCATTTGGTTTAGGTTGAGACAAGTTCTCTTCTTAGATCATCTGTGGCGTCTTTTTCTAAGAAACACACGTAGGCTTGGTTCCCACCTCTTTATAGGTGACGGGCCAAGTGCTCAACAACGTTTTTCAAATTTCGATCCTTTTGAACCTCCAATTTGGTATTGAGTTTAGTCACACTTGTTGGCTAGGTTCATATTAGATCATTTGAGTGAAAAAAAACCAATTGAGTGCAAACACGAGTGTGAGACCTTCTTGAGAGAAACAGGTAAGCGAGTAGAAAGGGAAATTATTTTCTAACATGTTTTCTTTCAGGTACACACCCATGAATACCAATAATGTACCCGTGAGGTCAAAAGGAGAAAGGATTCCCGAACGTACATCCCAGCAAGCGGAACAAATGCAAAAGGCGCAAGCCTTGACTTTGTGGAAGCAACGTATGCACGAACGGATGGATGCCATTAAAATGTGAGTTCCACATATTCCATCCCAAGAAGGACAAGTACGAAGGGATCATGACCTCTCACACACGAGGGCGAGACATGCACTACCATAGAGGCAAACAGAGGAAACGATCAATGAACAACTTGATCAACTAGAGAGGTGGCGGCCTAAAGGTCAGACCACCAAGAAATCACCCTCTAAGGAAGCGAAATCCAAGAATGTCAGACACACAACCACTTATGATGTGAACCTTGACGAACTTATATTCGACAAACGATCGGTACTTCAAGAAAAGAAGAGGGACAAAATTGTTGTTCCTTATGCCTGATGAACACGATTTGTGTAAACCCAACAAAAGTCACGAATTTTGTTGAACGAGACACAACTAACATCCCCCTGAAGGTATTAGATGATACCAACCAAGAATCAAATGATAAGTCCCAAAAATAATACTATCTAACTCAACAAAAAGAAAGATAAATCGAAAAAGGTCTTAAAAACCAAAGGAGAATACTTCTCACAAAATTCAATCATAAAACTTTTCTCTAATACAAAGGATGTCAAGGCCTTTATATAGGTATAACTAGTCCTAAATTTCGTGTAAAAATAAGAAGGTAATTTAAAGTAACTACAAAAGTAATTAATGCTAAAAATTTGACCAAAAACATGTCCTAGGCTATGAAGGCAAGTTGGGCCAAGTGTTTTCTCCCTTCCTTAGGAATCTTGGTCTTGCAAGGAAACTTCTTGAATTGACAAAGGAGTGTTGGTTGTAGGGAACACCTTTCCTTAGATAAGGAGACAAATTCCTTAAATTGTTGGAACTTTCCTTTTGTCTTGAGATTCTTCATTAATTGCTTTGACTTAGTCTTAGATCACACCGAATCACCCTAGACTCTTTATGCCACATGCCCCCTTCACTCCATATGTTCACTTCTATGTTGTACTTTCATTTTCGGCCATGACTTGGATCTTGGTAATGGGCCGAGATTCTTTCATCGGGTTGTGAGGCCCACTAAGCATAAATGGGCCTTGGGGTCCATCTTCTCGAGCTCAAACTCCTTTGATCATCAAATTCAAGGCCTCTTTGAATTTCTTGGCTCTTAGGCTTGTAATTGGGCCTTCTTGAAGCCAAATGGGTTTACGCCGTTTAGCCACAATCTCACCACTCTTGGGCTCTCCATGGGTCTCCATTTGCACGTCCTCTTGGTTCATGCCATTAGTAGGTTGGGGTGCAACTTTGGTTGCATCATTCTCCCCTTCTTGTAGAGGATTTGTCCTCAAATCATCACCTACATCAAACGGAAGTAAGTTAGCAACATTGGGTGTTCAATGAAAAGGATCGAAGTATTCAAACTTGTTGAGTATTTGACATTTCACCTATAAGGAGGTGAGAACCAAACCTACCTGTTTGTTAAAATAAGATCGCTACTCAAGGAATCATATTGAAACTTGTTTCAATCAAACTCCAGGAAGATAAGATCTTGTAAAATAAACCGACGCCACTAAATCTGAAGTAAGAAATAGATAAGTCAAAGAGTTTTGCAAAAGCTTGAAAGAGAACAAAGTCTCACAATTTTCATAAATTAAACGAAACTAAGATTGTTCAACTACTAGATATGCCTTATATAGGCTTACAATTCGAACTCCCCATCTAAACAACTACTAGATATGCCTTATTTGACCAATCTATCAACATTCCAAGACTTGATTTTGAATTGTTGGATTTGGAGGCATTGTAGATTGTGCCCTCTAAGGTGATTGGGGATTCTTCATTCTTTTTTTTCAATTCCCATACTTGACCATGGATGCAAGTTGACATGGAGCATACACGTTTTTTGGCATTTAATTCTCCTCCTTTGTCCAATTCACAATTCTTGCATGGCCATGACTCCTTCTTGCACATGATTCTCCATATGGGCAGCTCTTATTGGGCCTTTAATCAAGTGGGCTTCCTCATGGAGACTTTCAAATTGGGCTCTCTCGCTTGGACCATAATTCACGTGAGCAATACTTTGAAATTGGGCCCCTTATCTTTGGCCATTATTCACATGCACTTGTGGGCCTTTCAATGGATGAATTAGGGTGATGAAGTGGTGGTCCTCATTGTGTATGTTTGGATGTTCTTCTAGGAGTTTGGCCCTTAGTTCTTGAATCCACAAATTAAGTCCCTCGTTGAACCTTCTTAGCTTAGCACGGGTGACGGGTCCTTCGGGTAGTTGCAAAGGATCCTCCACCCCTTGGGTTTGTTCATTGATCAAAGGCGGTGCAAGAATGGTTGCATCACCTGTAACCACCAAAACACCTATAGCAAACAAGATAGTATGTCTGAAAATTTTATTTTTTATCCCAAATGCAAAGTACCCCACCTGAATGACCCAAAGAGCTCTGATATCCCAATCAAACTCTGATGAATACTATAAAAAAGTATACAGCTTTTCTTCAATACACTCCATCTTTGTCTCTTGAATGCTTAAGAAGTATGGTTTTTCATATGTTAATAAGTTTCTAAGTCTCTTCTTTCTTCTGGGGCTGCAAAGGCCTCTGACATTGTAGATTATAACCTTCGTGGGAAAAAACTTTCATCCCTTTTTTTCCTACTACCTGGTGTGGTGGCTTTCTGAAAGTTTCTTTGCATCCTATTAATCTGTATCAGCTGTTGATGAGCTTCACTTTGATTAGGGTCATATATATTTCCTGAGCACTACCAACATCCATGATAGCCTTAACCTCTGAGGTGATGTGCTCCATAGAAATTGATTAATCAGCACAGTAGCTTGCGGAGGATCTATGTTGCTGAGATAATCCTAATAGCCACCCTTTCATAGTGGCTTGATCCTCTACTGTATCATGTTCACATTCTTTCCGTGTTTGGCTCCTTGTCTTAGGGACACACCCATGGTTGATTTGTTAGATCTCTTCTTTGGGGCATGTGTTGTTGGTTCTGCCTTCTTGCTTGGTGAGGGATTGAGTGAACGGAATTCATTCTCCATAGCCTCATTGAGGAGAGCCCTGTCAACCTATTGAAGGTTAATCACAAACAAGGATTTATTTACTAGCAGAGGAGTACCTGATTGTTGAGTGTGACGGTCTAGAAGTTGTGCTGAGGTTGAAGAGAACAGAGAAGATCCTTTTTAATTGGAAGAGCATAGCATTGGAGACAAAGGTTGTGCAACAACCATATGAGTAGGAGATTCCAAGGGCGTGGTGAATTTTTCATTCACCATATTGACCTGCAACCTCTAGAACACATCTTTAATATTCACATCAGTGTCCTATTCCAAAGGACCCTCTGCTGCAACTACTAGTGGCGTAGAAATCACTACTTCTGCCAAAGGCCCTTCTGGTAAGGGGCCTTTAATATGTTGTGTCATCCCCATAGTTTCATGTGTCCAACAATCCTTTTTATCCTTAATAAATGGCCACCAATTAACTTGGGCAGGTACCCATGTGTTGCATAGAGCGCCATTAGATGGTGCAACTTTCATAGGACATGTAGATGGGAAATTTAATGGACAATTGGTGGTTGGTGTGTGGATCCCATCGACATGAACGTTTATTTTAGCCTGGGCTGCTAACTCCACTAGTTCTTTACTCTCCGAGGTAGTTGAAAAACAAACACGAGTTGTACACATGGCAAATGATCGAATTTGAATCATCAGCATCACCATTTTTCATATATTGCCACATGCTTGATTCAGTTCTAACCTTGTCAGTTTCACGTACCTGCAGTGTCTTCAGGTGACCATCAAGATTCACCTAAAGCAATGAGGGGATTATCTGGCCCAGCTACACCCGCAAAAGGATTTGTACTGCTTCAAGATATTGGTGAGACAGAGAACATTCATAAATCCTCAATATCGAGCCCAGCACAGGTCCAATTTTGTATAAGATGTCACTGTTCAAGTATCTAAGTGGCAAACCGTACACTTTCACCCATCTTGTTTCGGCGCTGCAGACTACATCTTCAGTCCATGGACTAATATCTGACAACCAATGTGATAACCACACACTGTCATTGGCAATCAAGTTTTGTAGATCATGCTTTTCTTCTTCCCACAAAAGGACCTAAGACTCATCAAGAGGGCTGACAATAATATTGAGGTACCCTACTGCTTTCAGTTCCAACTCCAGTCTCCTCCAATCCGATCCATCCTTCAAAACACCAATAAAACCTTCTTTCAGCCAGATATTATAGGAACCATTCATAGGTAGTAGTTACGGAGGATCCTGTTTAGGAGGATTTTGTATATGCGACAGAACTGCGACTTTCTGAACTACTTCTCCTTTATTCATGAATGTGTCGAGAGCAAAGCCTTTCATCACTATCATTGGAGGAATAATAGTAAGTTTTAATGCAATTCGTGAAGAACTACCTACATTTTTGCAAAGCATGCCACATTTTCCTTTAGCCGAAACGATCTAATCTATACATTATTCAGTTTCAAGAGAGTAGCATCAACATCTAGCACCATTTCAAAGTCAACAAAGCCGAGTAGTAAGCCCTCCCGAGATAGTTTCCTAGATATATTCAGATTGCACACCTTTTCTTGTTTGTTTAGGATGTTCTGTAGGCGTACAGGGTCCGCGTTCATGGGGAAGTTTGTTATGAATCAAGTATGTTTTGAGAGCTTAGAGGGGTGGAAAACAACAAGAATTCGCATCTCCGACCGCTATTGAACAGGCTGCAAACCAAGATGGTCAAAGATAGACTGGGTGGAGCGTAGTGCCTCAGCGTAGTTCCGTTTCGGTTGAGATGGCCGTATCAGTGTTTTTCCATCTTTGATAGTCGCATGGTGCAGCCGCTTTAGCTATTGCGATGGAACTAGCCATGGGTTCATGGTGGGGGCATGGGGATGGTTGGTTACTGAATGTAAAAGGTAGGCGAAAGGAAGCTTTTGGCTTCCTTCACGGATGCGTGAGGCAGACTTGGGAAGAAGAGGTGTGTGACTGTGTGCCTAGACATTGTCAGTGCACTGCATAGCCGGAGATGAAGGCACAACAGTAGAGGGTTTACTATTCATGCAATAGGCACGTAGGGAGAGCATTCTAGAAAAAAATAGACATTCACAAAGTTCACCTTTTGGGGATGCCCATCGAATCTGTCTAACGCCCGTCAAAACACAAAGCACTTGTCTTAATGAGGCTGGTCGATTAGGCAAAACACCCATCCATTAGAGAACGTATTTCATTTTGACAACCATCGCACTTACTTGACAGATGTCATTCACTCCTTTTGGGTGTTCAAATGAGCAAATTTCACACCAAGATATCTCATTTTTACCTTCATTTCACTTTATTTCTATATAAGGAGTTATTTGGAGTTCCAAATCCTCAGTTCTTCACTTGGAGGCACGTGTTCCCTCCTTTTTGGAGACACGCAATTTTCTTTGCAATTTTCTCTTGTTTTCTCTTTAGAATTAGCCTTGGGTTTTCCTTTTTGAAGAAGACGTATTCTCTCTCACATGCTTTTCGGCTACCCACCTTGAAGTTTCTTTGGTGGAATCAACTTCATAAATGGGAAGACTTACGTGCTTTGATTTTTTTGTGTTAATGGAATTTGTAGTAGGTTATCTATGAATTATTTACTCTTTCCATGAATATGTTTAACTGAGCAAATATGTATGGGTTTTGGTGGACCTTACTTGTATAGTTGAATTGATTGGGTATTATATATTTGAGTGTGAAATTGGGATTGTTTCTTGTTTCTTGTAATTTATTCAATTGACTATGAATTGCTTAGGCTAGGGATCATGTTCCGAGGTAATTATAGATAATATAGCGATTAGGTGGATGGTTGATCATAACCCAACACTTAATAGCTCTAGCAAACAAGAGTTTGGGTTAGTCACCATTGTTGTGGACTAGCGTAGGTGGTTCTAAAGTCCTGTATCTTTTTTCTATCCTTAACAAACAATTTGATCATCTCTGTGAGTTAAGGATTGTAAGTCTAGAGTGTAATGTGTTACGGGACTCTATAGGCTTGGAGGATGAACAAACAATCTGCACATGTAGAATTGCATGCTAGAACACTTTTAGATTCCCCGTGTGAGTTAGGGAAGATGGAACCCCAACCTTCTCGACATAAGGAATCCCTAGACTTTCTTGTAGATTTTGAGTTTAGCTTCGCATATAGTTTAGTCTTTAACTTTAACTAATTAAAACATATTCTTCCTTCTTTTACTCGCTTTCATAGATAGCAATCAGGACAACAAACTTTAGGTTTAGAAGTGATCCAAATCCTTCAGAGGTTCAACCTCGTGGTGAGCTCATCTATATTACATTGATTCGTGTACTTGCGACTATTGGTATACATCTAAAATCTATTTGTACTATGTGGTATGGTACATTTGGAAAGCTTGGAATGATGCTAGATTCAAGCAAAAGAATCTAAATGAAGACAAGTTGCTTGAGACAAGTTAGGCTACCTCACGGTACTAAATCACAGTCTTGGTTTGTACCGATGGTATCAACTATTTCCTATTTGATGATTCACCCTACTTTGTGTTTTTACTTCCGTGTTAAATATTTTCAGTATTTGAACCTATATTATGCTGTCGGGAGCCCCTGGAGTATGAATCCAGATATTAGTTTTGATATTGTAAGGCACAAGTTGTGCGGTCTTTTCCATTTAAATAAATAAAACAAATTTTACCTACCCAAAAAAATAAAAGATGTAAAAGGTAAATTGGGGAACGAAGTTCAACATCTCCGGCCCTGACGAGAAGGAAAAATGGATGTATGGAAAATATTACTATAAACACAATAACTATAATATTCATAATTAAATGCAATTCTTAGGAATGTCAAAATTACTTGATGAAGCTTTCGAGCTCACCGAGAATCAAATGTTGTGCTATCCAACTTTGGTGCTCGCCATAGACTTGTTAACTGAGGGCACATTTGGTAGACTAATTAAGCGTTGATAAATAGTGAATTTATGCAGTAATGTACCCTCACAATGTATTTGGTACCGCTTGTTTTCATTCCCCGTTTGAGGGATTGCAATCCCTAAACCTATTACTTCCAAAATTAAATACGCACAAAAACCTGGTGATTACTCAAGCTTCGTATAATCCCAATTCATAACTATCTGCTACCCTCATCTATTTCATCATATTTAGATCTATTGCCCTAATATACACCCAATACCAAGTCTATTTAACCCTAATTCATTCATTACTCCTCTCGTGCAACGCCTTCGCTCAAAATCTCCCCCGCGTCTTCTTTGAATCTTTCCATCCTTCTATTTCTTCGACCATTCTATTTCATCTCTATGTTTTGCCCATACTTTGCATATCTCTAATTATCCTCTCCATTCTACTCAGCGGTTCTTTGATTTAAGTCCGACATTGATACAATTTCTTACAAATTGTTTATGAATTTGTGTATAGGGTGGTTTAGTGGTTGAAGAAATATGTTTGTGATTGCGTTTAACGTGGTTTAATGGTCATTTTACTTTGATTTGGGGTTCTTGCTTCGATATAAGGTTCCGATTTTCGGGAAAGTTGTATAGGTTTCAAAATCTATTTAGGGGGCTTTTTTTTGCATGAAACCTTCATGGATCTGTGGCTTTATATTTAAAATTCTCCCATTGAGGTTTTACAAATATATGTCCACGTTTAGATTGATATATGTGCATGCATGTGTTTCACATTTAAATTCTCCAAAAACTCGTTACTAAGGATGAACCTTGTTGACAATAAACTTTGATTTTATGTTCGGTTTAGTGTTAGGGTTAAATGTTAGTTTCATAGGTTTTTTGGTTGTTTTAGGTTAATGGTAGCTAAAACATGTGTGCTGAAATACGTCCTTACTGTTAGATTATTATTTAGGGAACAATATATTGCATCAAGACATAAAACTCATTGAGTAATCTATGTGACTACCTTATTTTCCACTTTTACTTGCTTTTGTTAGTTTGATATGGTTGCTATCTTACTAGATCTACTAGTCTCTTTGTGTTTAACGCTTATTGCATTGTTTGGTTTGAAACTCTAAACCCCTAAAGAAACCACTGTGAGTAATGAACCATACTCCAATCATGATAAGTACCTCAGTCTGTTGTGTGTATTGTGATTACATATATGAGTCTAGAAGGGCATGAAAAAAAAGAAAGAAAACATAAGTGCAATCCAACTCCTAAGTATCTTCATAAGATTTTTGAACAACTGGTCTCCAACAAAATAATAGAGATTATTTTAACGATCTTAAGAATCATAAATTAGCCTTTATTCACTTCTATGATTTTTTCTCCAAAACGAACCTCATGATGTTCTCTCCGTACGCTCTTGCTAAATCCTCTTTGCCGAATCTTCACCTGAACTACTCTTTTTTACTGTTCGGTTGAGCTCGATAGTAGGGCTCGCTCCGTGATTTTTGAATCCTTGTTGGAGGTTAACACCATAAAAAGGAATGGATTCAATTCCTATTGTAGGTCATCTAGATCCTTCCTCGTCAAATTGGAATGGTACTGAATCTCTTGCTCCAGAGGTTGATACCCAGTTGACCTTGAGCAAATCTGACTCTCCTGTTAAAAACAAAGATAAAGGAGAGAACAATAAATGGAAGGTAGCTAAAGATCGCAAACAAGATCGACACCAACATCTCCCTGATTACATTTCAAACTTCGAGCTAACTTTGTGTCCTTCTATTTTACAAATTTCCCACCGTCTTGTAGTAAAACTGATATGTGGAAAACGTTCTCTGGTTATGGTGTTGTTTCTGATGTGCATCTGCCAAAAAATCTGGTGTACCCGGATTTTCGTTTTGGATTCGTGAGATTCAAAAAGAATTATGCCCCCAAGTTAGAAGTTCTCAACGGTTTATGGGTAGGAACCCACAAGCTAAGGGTGAGTGAGGCCCGATCTGTGCAGAAAATGGAGGAAGTCACTAAATCTTTAAATCCAGCATTGGGGCCTCAAATGAATAACTTGTTGGTTGAAACAAATGTAACGCTGTCTTATAGGTACTCCTGCGCCCATAATGGATATAATATCAATGATACTTATCTTGACAAAGGCTGGTTATCCCAACAGCAATGTCATTCGAATTGAAGGAAGAGAGCTACTAATTAAATTATCAACCTCTTAAGATCTATATTGGCTCTTTTCAGATTCTGCTACAGTTTCAAGCTCTGCCTGCATTCACTCAGGCCCTGGAAATTGTTAAATGGCAAAATGGCCAGATCAGTATGGTTACAAGTGAGGTGCACCCCGCTACATTGTTGGTACGAGCAATTTTTCACAGAGGTAGCGAATCATTTTGGATCTTTATTATCTATTGATGATCGAACATTACAACATATAGAAATGATCTCCGATCGTATTCAGGTTCTAACTAGTCTGAGCAAAGGTATATGTCAAATTGTGGAGATTGAAACTGGGGGCAAAAATTCTATATACAGGTCACAGAGGAACTCCCATTAGGAGTGCAAGGATGGGGACAGTTTGAGCAGCAACCTCACCGTCCACTTGGTGTTGAATGGCCTACTCTACAAAAACAAAAATGGGTTGTGAAGAAAAAAACTCATGTGCCAGAGTCAACTTTGAACGCTAAGCCGGGGGTCACTTTGTTTGCAAATGATGCCAATGTTGATGATAAAGTGCCTAACTCTGGGGCGGGGGGGGGGGGGGGGGGGGGGGG
>JAOWBN010016121.1:0-10798 GCA_028565015.1 Pinguicula moranensis
AGCCCAGTTACAGTAGGTTGCATGGCCATCAAGTTTTAAGTCGATAGGTGGAAGATCGAGTTTTGGTGGTTGCCCCACAGAAGATCAAACCTTTCAGGGTCTCAGGGTTGAGCACACTTAATGCCTCTAACCCTGCTTTCTCCTTGGTACTTTGTTCCGTCATTGCGTGCAACTTCAAGCACAACCGCAATCAATAATCTAAAAGGAAAAATCCAATCTTCCACACATCACATTATTCGCGCCTCTGAATATAGACTGGCGCATCAGGCACCTAATATCAATTCCATCGGTGAAGTATAAATTCTAAATAGTGCAAAAATACAGATAAATAATAATCCGTAATGCATATCAACAAACCAATTGCACCAGTGTGTAGAGGGAACCAAATCAAAGATTCTGCGTTCCGGGCGCGGCGGCGGTCCGGCGGCGGCGTGGAGCTTGGACTGGTTGCCGGGGACGAGTTTGGCGACGCAATTCCACTGGTGGCGTTCTCCGGAGCAGACGATGCTGCAGGGCGGCGGAAATCACCGAAAAAAGTCCAAAAAACACGTTGGAAAATGCTAGATCTAGCCGGATTTTGGCCGTATTTCAAAAATCCGTTTGTATCGGTGTGACGAGGAGGGTGGGGGGCGGTTCTACTGGTATGTTTTGGGGTGGAGGCGGAGGCGGCGACCGGAGGCGGGCGGCGGACGGCAGCGGATGCTGGATTCTACAAGTCTGATACCATATTGAAATCAGAAATGTAATCAGAATCCAAAATGAAGAATGCTATGATTCTTGTTCTTCTTCTTTTACACCTTCAATACATATGTGTTATATAGATGAAACTTTGGTACCTACCCTCTGCACCAAACCTCAGCACCTACCCATTCTAACACACACGTTTATTCAACATAACACTGCAAATATCATCGAGTTTGTGACTTCGCCAAACAATCCGGATGGATATCTAAAGAAGGTTGTCTGCCAAGGAGAGTCAGCTAGAGCTATTTATGATCATTCTTATTTCTGGCCTCATTTTACAGCGATTCCAGCTCCAGTAGATGGAGACATAGTGCTCTTTACAACCTCAAAGCATAAAGGCCATGCTGGAAGAAGATTTGGGTGTGTGGGGTGCCTCACCTTTGGCTCCCATTGAAAGAAGGAAAAAAATGTGGGTCTCCGTCTAACACATTAATTTTGTTGGACTTTTGAGCACTGTATGTTTGTTGCGGGTTATTATAAATAACCTAATATCCTTCTTCTTCAACACACGAAAATACATCAGACAAACATATCTCCTGTATCTCTTCTCTTCTTTATTCTTTACTTCTTTTGGGGTATAAGTGTTTAACACGTAGTGAGTATTTATTTGGGCTATTTCTTTGTTAGCTCGTGCGGAATTTCTTGTACTCTCAGTACCATTATAGTGGAAATTTTAGCTCTCTCGCCGATGGTTTTATACATCTATTCACAAAGGTTTAACCTAAAAAATTTGGTATCATTTTACCGTCGTTATTTAATTTCTCTTAATCTCTGGTTGAATTTGTTACGCTTCCGCAATCTGCCGTCGTTATTTAATTTCTCTTAATCTCTGGTTGAATTTGTTACGCTTCCGCACTCTGTCTTCCTACAAATTGGTATCGGAGCTACAATAGTTCAACCGAGTTTTTTAATGTCGACGAAGTTCAATATAGAGAAATTTGACAAAAAAAAATTAGTTTCGCCATTTGGCAAATTCAGATGCAAGCCAATCTTTACAAAAAGTTTAAAAAACTGAAGTTTAAAAAAGTTTTGGCAGGAAAATTGAAAAAAACAGCCAATATTACGGAAGAACTGTGGGATGAGATGGATGAAAAGGCGTTGTCAATAATCCAATTGTGTTTGTTCCGTGAGGTATTACATGAAGTCATCAACGAGAAGACTGCCTCCAACATATGGAGTAAATTGGAGTCTATGTACATGACCAAAAGTCTTGCGAATAAACTCCGGTTAAAGGAGTGATTGTTTACACTCCGTATGTCCGAAGGTACTCCTATTCAATCTCACTTGGATGAATTTAATTCCATTATAATTGATTTGGAAAACTTGGATGTTAAAGTTGATGATGAGGATAAAGTTGTACTACTTATTATTTCACTACCACCCTCATATAGGTGTGTCAAAGAAATTATGTTATATGGTAATTATGTTACCGTGTGTTTTGATGATGTCAAGTATCACCTTCTATCCAAAGAAAAGTTTGATACTGAATTTCATTTTGAAAGTTCAGGTGAAAGAGTAGTAGTTAGAGGGAGGAATCAAGAAAGAGGTAGTAACAGCAAAAATAAATTCAGATAAAAATCTAGAGATAATAACTCTAAGTATTACCTTACTGCAAGAAAAAAGGACATGAAATGTATGAGTGTTATAAGTTGAAAAATAAGCAAGAAAGAGAAAGAAATGGTAAAGGAAAACAACCCGAAAACCATGTTGAAGCTAGTATTGTTGAGACAGAATCCGATGGGGATGTTTTTATTGCTGCTGACACTGAACAAATGTCTAACAATGAGTGGATTCTTGATTCTGGTTGTACATTTCATCTCTCCTAATAGAGACTGGTTTGCCACCTATGAACCTGTTAGTGGTGGTCTTGTCTTGATAGGCAACGATGCTCAATGCAAAGTTGTTTGTAAAGGTACAATCAAAATTAAGACACGTGATTAGGGGTGGACGTTCAAAAATCGGAAGTTTGAAAATTTTGAATTTTCGAACAAATTTTTCGTTCATAGCCGAATTATAATTTGGAAGTCACTTTCCAATTCTGCTCCGAACGAAATTGGAATTCAGAATTCGAAAATTCCGATTTCCAATTTCCAATTGCCCACCCTTACACATGATGCCAGACATGTCCTCGACTTGAAAAAGAATCTTATCTCTCTAGGCACCCTCAAGTCACTTGGGTGTAGGTACTCAGCTAAAGGTGGAGTTCTAAAAGTGTCCAAAGGTGCTCTTGTATTACTAAAGGCAAATCGATCTGGTAGTTTATATGTGTTGCAGGGTTCAACTGTTACAGGTTCTGCAGCTGTTGCCTCATCCAACAATGACAACAACAAGTTGTGGCACATGAGATTGGGCCACATGAGTGAGAAAAAGAATGTACATCCTTCAAAAGAAGGGTCACCTTGGTAACCACTGTACTTGTAAAGTTGATTTCTGCGAACATTGTATTTTTGGTAAGTAGAAAAAAGTTAGCTTCTCGAAAGCCATTCATAGAACCGAAAGTACTTTGGATTATATTCATTCGGATCTTTGGGGTCCACCAAGGGTTTCCTCTAGAGGAAAACGTCATTATTGATGATTTCTCACGAAAGCTCTGGTTATTTTCTTAAACATAAGAATGAAGCATTTTCCAATTTTAAGGAGTGGAAAGTAATAATTGAGAACCAGATCGGTAAAAAGGTGAAAATGCTGAGGACAGACAATGGACTTGAGTTTTGCTCAAATGAGTTCAATGATTTTTGCAAGAAGGAAGGTATTGCAAGACATCACACCATTCCAGGGACTCCACAACAAAAATGGAGTTGCAGAAAGAATGAATAGAACTATCTTGGAGAGAGTTCGTTCTATACTCTCTCATTCTGGCTTAGGAAAGAGTTTTGGGTTGAAGCGGCTACAACGGCATGCTATTTGATAAACCGCTCTCCCAACAGATCACTCAACAGCAACATTCCTGAAGAAGTTTGTTCCGGTAATCCTGTTGATTAATCTAATCATAGAATATTTGGTTGTCATGCTTATTCTCATATAAACGAGGGAAAACTGGAGCCTCGTGCTAAAAAATGCATTTTATTAGGTTATGGTTTAGGGGTTAAAGGCTATCGAATGCATAACCCTGAGTCTGATAAAACATTTTATAGTCGGAATGTTACCTTTAATGAAAATGTCATGCTATCTCCTGGAAAAGATATTGTTGTTTCTTCCACTAATACAGGTGATCGGGAGGATGTTCGAGAGAACGTACAGTTTGAGACTCCTGTTCCTGACGAAGATGCCACTACTTTCTCCACTACCCAAATTGAAGAAGATCAAACCACTACCATTGGTAATGCCACTGAACATATGAGTCCACGACAACAACGTCTACCTCAACAACGAGGTTTGCCACAACCGTGGCATATGGCTCAAGAACTTCCACAACAGAGATCGAGAAAGCCGACTCAAAGACTACTTGCACTAGGGGTGGCCATTTGGGATTTTGGGGCGGGAATAGGTAGTTCCAGTTCCCGTCCCAAAAATTTTCGGGAATGGAAAATGGTTCCCGTTCCCGAACCAAAATCCCAAAAATTTTGGGACTTCGAGATTCAGGACTTCAGGAATGAATTCTAAATTTGCATGAAAAATTTTGGGACTTCGGGATCGAAATAAGTTGTTCCCATTCCCGTCCCAAAAAATTTATGGAACGAAATACTGTTCCCATTCCCGGACCGTACTCCAAAAGTCCCAAAAATTTTGGGACTTCGGGATTTGAGAATTCGAGAATTCCCGAATTCTTGAATTCCAAATAGCCACCCCTAACTTGCACAATCTGCCAATATCGCTTATGAGTTGACTGTTGCACAAGAGACTGACGAAGATGGTGAACCTAAAAATTATTCCGAAGCTATCTCTTGTGACAAATCGGAAAATGGATTGGTTCAATGAAAGAAGAGGTCGAGAGTCTTCACAAAAATATGACTTGGGATCTAGTGAAGTTGCCAGAGGGAAAATGAGTCATTAGTTGCAAGTGGATCTATAAGAAAAAGGAAAGCATTTCTGGTTTTGAGAATGTAAGGTATAAAGCAAGATTTGTTCTGAGAGGCTTTTACTAGCAGGAAGATATTGATTTCAATGAGGTATTTTCTCCTGTTGTTCGTCATACCTCAATTCGTGTATTGCTTGCTCTAGTTACTATGCATGATTTGGAATTGGAACAATTAGATGTGAAACAACTTTTCTTCATGGTAACATTGAGGAAGAGATCTATATCCAACAGCCAAAGGGATACATAGCTCCTAGAAAGGAAGACTATGTGTGTCGTCCACTAGCTACTCATCTTAAGTTGTCATCTGAACAGTGTCAACAAACAGAGGAAGATAAAAGTCGCATGTCACATTTCCCTTATTCCAATGCAGTGGGAAGTCTAATGTATGTTATGGTGTGCACTTGACCTGATTTGGCTTATGCTGTTAGCATCGTTAGCAGATTCATGCACAATCCAGGCAAAGAGCATTGGAAAGTCGTTAAATGGATCCTTTGTTATTTGAAGGGTTCTCCGGATATTGGTTTGGCATTTGATCGACAGAGAGCTGATCCCGAAGGCGTAGTTGGTTATGCTGATGCTGACTACGGTGGTAATTTTGATCAGAGAAGATCACTTTCAGCCTTTATCTTTACACTTTGCGGTCATGCTATCAGTTGGTATTCTTCACTTCAAGCCATTGCGGCTTTGTCCACCACTGAAGCAGAGTATATTGTTGCTACTGAAGGGATGAAAGAGGCTATATGGCTCCGAGGATTGGTAAGTGAACTCGGTCTACAACAAGATATTATTGTTCTATTTTGTGATAGTCAAAGTGTTGTCCACTTGACTAGGAATAGCAAGTATCATACAAAGACCAAGCACATTGATATAAAACACCACTTCATCCGAGATATTGTTGCTGCAAGAGATCTTACTGTTGAGAAAATTCATACAACCGAAAATCCTGCAAATATGTTGACCAAGCCACTTGCAGCAACTAAGTTTGATCATTGCTTGGACTTGGATGGTATCATTCACACCTGAATAAGGCTTCATGTCGAGAGAGCATTCCCGGTCAAAGACGAGTCAAGGTGGAGATTTGTGGGGTTGCCTCACCTTTGGCTCCCCTTGAAAGAAGGAGAAAAATGTGGATCTCTGTCTAACACATTACTTTTGTTGGACTTTTGAGCACCGTATGTCTGTTGCGGGTTATTATAAATAACCTAATATCCTTCTTCTTCAACACACAAAAACACATCAGGCAAATATATATCTTCTATCTATTCTCTTCTTTATTCTCTACTTCTTTGGGGGTATAAGTGTTTAAACTGTATAGAGTATTTATTTGGGCTATTTCTTTGTTATCCTGTGAGGAATTTCTTGTACTCCCAGTACCATTATAGTGAAAATTTTGGCTCTCTCGCCAATGGTTTTTTTACCTCTATTCACATAGGGTTTTTCACCTAAAAAATCTGGTATCATTTTTATTGTCGTTATTTAATTTCTCTTAATCTTTGGTTGAATTTATTACGCTTCCGCACTCTGTCCCCCTACTGGGTGAGTTCTCATATCATGTTCCTAAGATGAATCGAGTGAAATGCTGAGAACATTCTCAGTGCTTGATCAAACTCATGTGTATAAGCTTAGATTTAGTCGAAAATGTAGAAATGCGTAAATAAATGTCCATATATCAATCAAAAAATACTAAAACTAAGAAAATTTAAATACGAGAACAATGTGATCATTTTTTTGGTTAACATTGTTTCTGGAACCAATTTGACAGCATAACAATGTTCTCATGTTATGGAAGTCTCGAAGTAAAAAAAATTAACAGAAAAATAAAGATGAATGACAAACAAGGATCGAAGGGCGTTTATGCCAGGTAATGCTCTGATACCATGAAGAGAGTAAGCAACTATGGGGGTTTGGGATTTTGGTGAAGGAATCCATGGAATTCGTTGTTGAAAGCTTGAAGCTTGAAGCTTACATGATTTTGGACTTGTTCTTATAAAGATTACATGATTTTGGACTTGTTCTTACTACAAATCTTTTCAAATCTTCTCATATCTTGTCTGTTGTCTATCTTCTCATATCTTATTGTCTACTAATCTTCTACGGGTACAGGATAGCCTTTGGTTTGGCGCTCCTTGAGTGTTGTGCTACTAGCTGTAACAATCCCTCCGCTAGAAGAGGAACCCATGGACAAGGCTGAAGGCTGAAGGCTGAAGGCAATGAGGTGACTGCACTTGGCCAAGCTAAAACATGAGTTTTGTTATCAGGCAATGGGCACGTAGCTTGATACTTTTGATGTGAATAGCGTGTGACTGTTGTTGCTTTTATATTAGATAAGTTGTCGATTAAGCTTTTGTCTATAAAGTTGAAAATTGTACTCTGTTTCCTCAGTTTATGAAATGAATATGAATGTGTCTGTATATTCTTCTCACTCTTCCACCTCTGGAAGTTCTCTCTCCTCTTTTTCTGTTGGAAAATAATTTTGTTTAAAGTTATTTTTACAAAAAAAATATTTTAAAGCTTGTTTTGTTTTAAATTATTTTGGAATCAAAACAAAATAAGTTTTTATGGGCTTCCACTTAATTGGGTTGATCAAATATATGGATTTATGAGATTGAATTGAATTTGGCCAAATCCAATACCACTTACCTATGACCAGAAAGTTAAGTGATAGAGGGTCTGCCCATTAATGGGTCAGGTTAAATATATACCTCCAAGGTCATACGATTGTTGAATTTAAGAAATCATTTATCCTGGCTGGTTTTCTTCGGGAGAGGAATATTCGTACGATTGTGAGATCCTTGGACTTTGAAGCTGTTGAAGATTTTGGAAGCAATCATAGGAGGTAAATCTTGGTTACTTTATTTGTTGTGTTATTTTTGTTTTTGGAAATCTTCTCAAACAAGCACAATTGGATGAATCAAAATCCTAGATGTCTTGTAATCTCATCGTTCCTCCTTTTCAATTTTTCTATTCCAATTAGAATTCTAAATTGGAATTCTTCCATTCCAAATTAGATTATATTCTAAATTAGAATTCATATTTTAGTTCAATTAGGATTCGAAATTAGAATTAAACAATTAGTTGCAATTTTTTGCTTTTCGTGTGAATTGATTCGGAAGGCTACGATTCATTGTATTTTGGTGAGAATTGATTAGGAAGAAATAGTTGGACTCTTATCAATTAGAATTCATGTTGAGAATTGCTTTACTGTGATTTTTTTATATGATGTAATGATGACATCAATCAAAACCAATCTTATCAATTATCATCATTTGGTGTATCACTGGAACCAAAAGAAAACATACGTTTGACAATAAAAAATGGTTTTTGGCGTGAACTCGGAACACCCGACGAGTTTGAAAATTTAGAGTTATTCGATGCTCTTGTTTTAAGAAATATCTGTTATTTCTTTCGGTTAAACCTGCAGAGATTCCGGCTGATGCTGCATTGTCAAAGGCCTATGATAATTGGGTCATCACAAACAGGATGACAAGATGCCATATCCTTCTTGGTTTGAGTGCACCACTCCAAAAAACCTACACCCAAGTTGCAAATGTTAAAGATATTCTAGACAGTATTGAAAATAAGTATGGTCAAACTTCTCGAGCTCACATAGACAGCCTTTGAAAATCTTTCATCAAGACTAAGGGCATGTTTTGCGTAGGGTTCTTAAAATTATAATTGGCTTATAAGCACGTTTTTTTTAGAAAATGAGTGTTTTGCGCAGCCAACCTTCTACTACTTGTTCTTATTTTAAGGAGGTAAACCTTCTAAAAAATAAGCACCTCAATACATGCTTTTTTCCTTCTTAAAAATTAGAATGACTTATTTATAATTTTCTCAAACTTTAAAATAAATTTTGTGCCAATATTACCCGGGCACGGGCCCAGATCGGACCCGGCACAGGCCTAGACCGGACCAGACTCGGACCGGACCGGGACCGGACCAGACCTGGCACGGCGGGCCGCCCATCTTCTATGGGCCGTGCTCGGGTCGCGAAAACGCGACCCTGCGGCACGGCGGGTTCGAAAAATTTCGGACCCTCAGAGATGTCCCGGCTGGGCCCATTTTTTTTAAATGAAGGTTATTTTGGTAATCTACTGTTAATTTTGGTAATATACAATAAAAATAGAATTTTAAATAATTATCTTTTAAGTACTTGCGCAAAACACCTCTCCTTCTAAAAATAAGAACAAGTAGTAGAAGAAGTAGCAGAAGAAGAAGTAGAAGAAGGTCTCTGCAAAATAGGGCCTAAGTGTGGAGATAATGAAGATGTCAATGCTCATGTGAACACGATGGTCTCTTTAGCTTATGAACTACAATATCTTGGAAGTACCATTGCTGAACCTACAAAAATCAGCATTATTATTGATTCATTGCCCGATGCTTACATGCATATAGGAAAAGTATATTCTGTTTCTAACTGTAAATGGACAGTGGAGGATCTTATTAATCGTGTTGATGCTGAAGTTGATAAGTAGAGAAATACTAAAAGTGAGAAAGTAAAAACTGTACAGATGGTTCAGACTCAGCCTTACTTCAAGTCCTTGAAACCCAAAAAGTAATTAAGAAGCATGCGAATAGCAACAAACGAACCTTTCAGCCACAACAAATGCAACATTCTTCACATAGTGGCAAAAATGATCGTTATAAATTGCATGCTACAGAAAAGAAGGAATGTTACAAATGTCATCGATTGAGATATTTTGTCAAAGATAGTGGAGTTGACTGAAGCAAGATTTCATCGAGTGAAAATGTGAACAATAACCGGAACAATCGAGACTATCAGAAAAGTAGGGTAATAATGTAGCATGTATGGTATTCAATTTGAATCATGCATTTGTCAAACCTAATCGTTGGTGGGTTGATTATGGAGCTACTATTCATGTTTCTAACCATATGCGGGGTTCAAAATTTAAGAAGAACTAAACCTGGTGAGAGCTAGGTGCGAATGGGGAATGATGATAAGGCATTGGTTGATGGAGTTTGAGACTATGAGTTGAAGTTAGAAGATGGACAACATTTTGCTTTAGTTAATTTTTTTATTTGTTCCCGATTTGAGAAAAGGATTATTGTCAGTGTCTGCTTTAGAAAAACTTGACTATGCTTTTCTGTTTAAGGATGATCGTTTTGTTATATTCGAGGATGTTGTTGTCATTTTATATGGTTTTAGAAACATGGATATGTATGTATTGAGACTTAATGGTAGAGTTCCGCATACGGACAGTCCGGACAAATCCAAACATCCCATTTTTGTAAATGGGTTTTGCACCTTAAAATCGGATCAGACCATTTTTTAAACGGGCCAAACCCGTATCCGACCGTTTTGCATAAGCCCGAAACCGTATCCGCCCGTTTTTAAGCAGTTGGATACAGTTTAAAAATCGTTTCGGCATGTATCCACCTTTTTAAAAAAAATAACGAATTAAACCGTTCAAACCCATTTAAACCATTTTAGCCCGTTTAACCCGTTCAAAACTTTTATATAAACATATATCTGTTTAACCCGTTTATAGAAATGTACATCCATTTAAACCGTTTTAATCCGCACATTTTCAAAAAGAATGAAATTAACCTATTTATACAAAAAAAAAACTCTAAAATCTAAATTCTAACTTAAGGTTTATAAATTTTAGGGTTTAGTTTAATATTTAGGTTTTTAACCCCTATACCTTAAATAAACACTACAACCTAAACTAAACCTTAAAATTTATAAACTTATAAGCTTAAAAGGTGAATCATAAAATATAAACTATACTCAGTTTGTACCTTAAGTTTATAAGTTCACAAAGTTTGGAGCAAATCATGCTTATAAATATATACAAACTTATAAACATTTGGATATATATTTATAAAGTTAGGATGTATATATATAAGTTACATGCTATTTATATAAGTTTAAAGTTATAAGTTTATACCCTAATAATTAGTTCATACCCTAGTCCATAAGTTTTTAAATTTATAATTACAAAATTTATAAGTTATATTCTTAAGTTACAAAGTTATAAATTTATATAAACTTAGGGTATGAAATATAAATTA
>JAOWBN010016132.1:0-10798 GCA_028565015.1 Pinguicula moranensis
CACTAGTCTTTATTTTCATCTAACATTCTGAGTTAATGACATAAGACCAGGGACTTGTTTTAGAGTTTCAAGTATTTTTATGGAGTTCCACAATTTGAGTTATCAACCCAAATGATCCATATAAACATAAAACTCAATTAACAAATACATTCTGTTCATGAAGGTAACAAGCGCACCAATTGATTTGTGCTTTAGGTCACTATTCCAACACAAACAACATCCAGAACTACCTGATTCCACACAATGATAGAAAAGAAAGTAGTATTTGGCAACGAAACTAAGTTTTGGACATACTCTTGGATAAACAATGTAAGACTGTGTAACAAATTTGATAGGTTATTAAGTGCGACAGTAGACAAAGACACTACATCGATATAAAAATTAAAAAAAAAAGGTTAATGGATTGAAGGATCGTGGAAATGAAAGTGGATGTGGCGCAGGAATCTTTTCATCTATGAACAAATGGAGCTGGATAAACTGACTCAGTTATTGAAGAACACACTCCAATAGAAGGGAATGAAATGGACATGTGAATTTGGAGTAAATCAGCATACCAAGCCTACTATAACACAAAGGGCAAGCAACAGAAAATGCATATTTTAGCAAGGCATGGTGTTCCTCAGCTCTACTCAAAGAAATATTTTTTTTCTGGAGATTGCTTCAAGATAAAAATCCCCACACTTGAAACTAAGCTACAAGATGCATAATTGGTGCAGGAAGCCGCAAGTAACCAGAAATCTCGTCTCTATCAACCGATGAACGACGAGGGAGTGGGAAAGGTAACTTTTATAAATACCTATATCCCAAGGACCATATTATAAATATCTAAAATTAATAAAAATAATTTTATATTAAAAAAAAAGATAATTTGTGCTTTTTAAATAATTTTTTAAGAATAATCTATTATGAAATTTGGATAGTAGTAATAAAAAATTGTTGAAAGTTTTTTATTACAAAAAATAGTGTTTGCAAGACTGATGAAGAAATGAAATTATTAATGTTTTTCTTAAAGAAGTTAAACCCTTTCAGAGTTCTTTTAATAGTTCAAAACTAACCCCCAAAACAATTTTTTTTTTATTGTTGTTGAGCAAACAAAGGTAAAAAAGAAACAAATTGAACCACACGGGTTAGCTGGAACGAAATTATTGGGTTTAAATGGATGGACACAATATTAATTGGTCCGAGGCCTTTGGGGGATAAAAGCCCAAGAGCAAATATGTAAGGGCTCCGGCCCCAAGTGAACAATATTATACCAATGGAGTGTCAAATCCTAATAGTGGTGCGGTGAGAGTGGACCGACGATGGTCGTGCCGAGACATCCTACCCGATTAAGGTCCCGGAAAGGACGATTATTTAAAGGAGCACCGATGGTCCCTTGTTCTGTTGGAGGAATTCCCGATTTAAGGTCGTTGAAAAGACAATGTTATAGGGGAGGAATCCTTGTTGAGGGGCAGAGATTGTCCTTTGTTCGAGGGGATGAATGTTGAACATAATATCATCGGGTAGTGTCCAGAAAAATCTCTAACAATTATTTTAAATCCGAAACTAGTTTAGAGACATCTAAAATAATACATGAAATATAAAAAAAATAACACTCTATCCTTTTTATTTTTACCGGAAACGAGTCTATAGACTATAAAATAAAACTAATATTGTGAATGAATAGTCTGCATGCATCTTTAGTGATTTGTCAACACAAGAATATGCATAGGTTGAGTATGATAAATGTGATGGTACTTGTCAACACAAGGATGAATAATCTAGCATGCAATATGATGTGCCAACTTAAGATGATGCATAGGTTTTGGGGACAAGTAGAACTCTACCATGTAATGAAAGATTGTTTCAAAATATTGAGAGAAATTATAGTGAGAATGAGTGTAGAATTGTTCTTTTAGAAAAGAGAAGAAATCTTTCGAATATTTATTATCTTTTATATTCATCATATTATTATTTTCACTGATTTCATCAGCACGACTCTACTGTCGAGCTACAACCACAAAGTAAAATTATTCAAATAGTGTTATAATGTCTAATCTTTTCAAACTAGAGTTTGATGCTTTTTACATCACTCAAAAAAGATTACTTGTCATGGATTTTTAATACGGAAATCCATCTAGATGCTATAGGTTTCAGAGATGGCATAAAAGATACAAATAAAGCATCTGAATAAGATAAGGCAGAAATCATAATATTTACTCTTCACCATATTGATGAGGAGCTCAAAGAAGAATACCTCACTATAAAAGATCCTGCAGATCTTTGAAAAATCTCAAAGAGAGATATAATCACTAGAAAATTATAATATTTCCAAAATCTCATTATGATTGGTTGCATTTACGCTAGAAGATTTTAAATTTGTAAGTGAATACAATTCTGTCATATTTAAAATCAGTTCTCAACTAAAATTATATGGCAAAAAGATTACCGATGAGAACATGCTAGAGAAAATATTCTTTATTTTTCATATCACTAATATGCTCATGCATCAGCAATACCGTCACAAAAGTTTTAAGTACTGCAAACTAATTTCATGTCTTCTTGTGACTGAACGAAATAACGAGTTGCTGATGAAAAATCATCAATCACGCACCTACTGGTTCTGCTCCATTCTCGGAAGTAAATGCGAATACATATAACCAAGGCCCCCGCCATGGTCGTGAACGTGAAAATCAGAGAAATCATCCTTACTCTCCCCGCAATAATCCCCGCAAAAAAATCTGCCATCAATTTGTGATGAACGATTTTGGATCTCGTACCTATGGTACATCAAAGCACCTTGTAAAATTTTATGGAGCTTCAAAAGCTAAAGGAAAGAATGTGAAAATAAATTTTGTTCAAAATTCAATGTCGAATGTAGAGATGAGTTTTGTTCGAGATGATTTCCTCCATGAAAAGTTTGATGTGATACATTTAGATGTTGTTGATTTCCTTGTCCACCCTGATCTTATGAATGGTAGCAAAAATATCTATGTTTTTTGTATTTTATTTATTTCTCAGTGTTATACTTTATTTGTTATGTAATCGTTACTTTATTATAATTTTGATTTCATTTATTTCTTATTTTTACTTATTTATTGAAGATAACTATGAATTTATCCAAATCAAAATAGAAAGATACATGTCTCGCAGACAGTGTAACAACACACAACATATTCAACAATAAAAAAATATTTTGCTTTTCTATTTACAAGAGGAGCATATGTTAATACAATATCTGGTCGTGCAAAATTAATTGAAGGCTCTGGAAGAGCACAAACTGTACTACCTTAAGGGACAAATATTACAATTGATGATGTTATATTCTCGTCTAAGTCTCGGCGAAATTTATTGAATTTGAAAGATAATCGCCAAAACGGATATCATATCGATACTATAAACGAAAAGGATGAATAATACTTATGCATTATATCAATTATTTTGGGTGACAAATGCATCTTAGAAAGATTACCAGTAGTGTCCTCTGGATTGTAATAAACAACAATAAGAATGGTTGAAGTTTATACTGTTGAAAGTCTAAAGATTAATAAAATAATCAAAGTTTGGCATGACCGGTTGGGTCATCCCGGATCATTTATGATGCAAAAAATTATAGAAAATTCATATGGTCATTCAATGAAAAGCCAGAAGATTTTTCAAATCAGTGAATTTTTATGTCCTGCTTGCTCTTAAGGCAAACTGATTACTAAGGCCTTCAATAAACAAAGTTGGGTATAAGAACCCTATATTTTTTGAAAGAATTCAAGGAGATGTATGTGGGCCGATACACTCACCATGCGGACAATTTAGATATTTTTTTATTCTGATTGATGCATCAACTAGATGGATGCATGTGTGCTTATTATCTAGTTGTAATTTAGCTTTTGCAAGATTACTTATACAAATAATTCACTTGCGAACTCATTTCTCTGATTTTTCAATAAAGAAAATTCGCCTAGATCATACTAGTGAATTTTCATCACATGTCTTTAATGACTATTGTATGTCAATTGCGATAATCATTGAACATCCTATTGCGCATATTCATAAACAAAATGGTTTAGCTGAATCATTTATTAAACGCCTCCAATTGATTGCAAGGTCAATGCTTATACATTCGAAACTCATTGTATTTATGTGGGGACATGCAATTTTGCATGCAGGAAAGCACTTATTCGTCAGGCCAACAAGTTATAATAATTTCTTCCCGATGCAAATAGTTTATGGTCAAGAAACAAACATTTTTTTATCTAAGAATATTTGATAGTGTGATATTTGTACCAATTGCTCATATACAATACAAAGATGGGTCCTCAAAAGAGTATGAAAATATATATTCGATATGAATATTGCTTGATAAATAAATATTTATAACCTTCAGTTGGAGATTCATTCACAGTAAGATTTGTTGATTGTCATTTTGATAAGTCATTTTTTCCAATATTAGGGGAAGAAAATAAACAGTTAAAAAAGACAATATCCTGACATGAATATTCTCTATCACATTTTGATACTCATTCACAACAATGTGAATTTGAAGTTTAGAAGATTATTAATTTGGAAAATTTATCAAATCAATTGCCAGATGCATTTACCAACCCGAATAAGGTAATCATGTCTCATATACTAGCTGCAAATGCTCCAGTTAGACTTAATGTCTTAGAATGACAAATTTCTACAGCAAATGAGTCTAAATCACGCATGAAGCGTGGAAGACCAGTCGGTTCCAAAGATAAAAAGAAAAGAAGCAAACATAGAGAATAATCCAGAGTAGGGAATAAAATTTCTTGTTGACAACCGTAATATTCCATAAGAGAAAATAAAATCTATCAAAGAGACTCATAATACTCCAGAAGAGGCAAACGACAAAAATTAAGAAATTCAGGTACCTAAAAATGAAGAGAGCTCCATAAATTATATCGTAACGAAAAAAGGCTTGAATCGAGATGAAACAAACGTCGACAATATTTTTTGTTATAATATAGCATACAATGTAATGAAAGAGAATGAGAATATTGAACCTACATCTATAGAGGAATGTAGGCGCATACATGATTGGCCAAATAGAAAGAAATAATTGCTTCCGAGTTCAATTCTTTAGAGAAACGTGAAGTTTTTTTTACTAATAGTCCTTATACCAAAATGTATAAAAAAAAACAGTCGGATATAAATGTGTATTTGTGCAAAAAAGAAATGAAAAGAATGAAGTCATGAGATATAAAACACAGCTTGCCGCGCAAGGTTTTACCTAAAGACCAGGCATTGATTATGAAGAGACTTATTTTCCTGTGATGGATGCAATTACATTTCGCTATTTAATAAGTCTTGCAATTCATGCAAAAAATTTGAGATGCGACTGATGAATGTAGTTACAGTCTATTTATATGGCTCACTAAAAAATGATGTCTATAAGACAATCCTGAGGATTCAAAGTGTCTGAAGCATTAAATAATGCTCTATATGGATTGAAATAATCTGGACGTATGTGTTTCGATTGTTTAAGTATATACCTAATAAAGATATATTATAAAAATGATCCAATATACCCATATGTGTTTATAAAGTGACGCCGGATAAAATAGTGATTATCCTGTTGGCTAATTAATTCAGATGAATTGTAAGGAAGAACAATATATTTGTCCATAAAATCAGAGAAATATTCTCTAGAGTTTTCAATTTTATTCAATAATACTTCAATGATCGAAAACTAAATCCACAAGCCGGACTTTATAGCCCAAAATCATGATTAGTCAAAACCTACTAAAATTGCAAATTTCAAAAATTACTAAGTTCAAATCAAAACAAGTAATCTGCCAAAAATTAGGCCCAAATCGGGACTAATTAACTTTTCTAATTGACAGATTAATTTATTATCAAAAAATAGCAAAATTAACAAAAACACACACAATAATTTGAAAGGAAAAATGGCAAAATTTGAAGTTTAGAGTCAATGCGCTGAAAAAACATTTTCGGATTGGGGTCTTATAAGTGATTATGATAACTATAGCCAAAGTTATGGCCAAAAGACGGCAACATGCCTAATTAAGAAATTATCGCCACTACTTATTTCTGCACCAATCTGTCACCTTATTGAACTTTAGAGCCATTAAAGTAAAATTGGACAACTCATCATCATCTTCAGTGTCAGCTCCTGCATCATAAGGAGATTTGAATCATAACTTATCATCATTGTTGTCTATGTAGATGATTTAAATATTATTTGAACTCCTGAAAAGTTATCAAAGATAATAACTTATTTGAAGAAAGAATTTGAAATGAAAGACCTTGGAAAACAAAATTGTGTTTAATTCTTCAAAGTGAGCACTTAACAGAACGAATTTTCGTACATCAATTAAATTATTTGGAGAAAGTGCTCAAAAGATTTTATATGGATGAAGCACATCCATTGAATACATCAATGGTGGTAAAATCACTTGATGTGAAAAATGATTCATTTTTCCCTCATAAAAATAGTGAAGAACTTCTTGGTCCTGAAGTACCATATCTTAGTACAATTTGAGCATTAATGTAACTAGCTAATAACATAGAACCTGGTATATCATTTATAGTAAATTTACTAGCAATATATAATTCTTCTCAACTAGAAGACATTGGAATGGAATCAAACACATTTTCCTGTATATTCGAGGAACAATGAATATGGGTTTGTACTATCTCAGTCTATTTAACCCCATAATTAATTGATTATGCTGATGCTAAATATTTATTAGATCCACACAAAGTTACATCTCAAAAAGGTTATCTATTTACTTGTAGAGGTACAACTATTTCATAATGTTCTGTTAAACAAACATTAATCGCTACTTCCTCCAATCATGCAGAAATCCTTATAATTCATGAAGCAAGTCTTAAATGCATTTTGTTAAGGACTATAACCCAACATATTCATGAAATGTGCCTTGAAGACCAAGAAGGACATCCCAACTATTCTTTATGAAGATAATGCAGTTTGCATTGCTCAATTAAAATAATTTGTCATTAAATGGAAAAGAACGAAACATATATCATCCAATTTTTTCTTTATACATAACCTTCAAGAAAAGAGTGACATCAATATCCAATAAATTTGATCAAGCAATAATCTGATAGATTTGTTACCAAAGCACTACCTACTGCAACTTTTAAAAAATTGGTCAAAGGGATCAGAATGAGAAAGATCTTGGATGTGTATAATAGGTGAGCTAATAAATAATATATTCTTCTCCTTCACTAAGATTTTTTTTCCACTGACTTTTTTTCTAGTAAGGTTTTTAACGAGACATTCAAGGGTAGTATTGTGAATGAATAAATTATATGTATCTTTGGTGATTTGTCAATAGAAAAATATGCATGGGTTGAGCATTGTGATGGTACTTGTCAATATAAAGATGAACAATTTAGCATGCAATATGAAGTGTCAACTTAAGATGATGCATGAGTTTTGGGGACAATGATAAGCCAACACCTCACTCCTATAAATAGAACTCTACAATGGGATAAAAATTGTACTAAAACACTGAGAGAAATTACCGTGGAAAGAAGTGTAGAACTATTCTTTAGAAAACAAATTTAAGATATTTATTATCCTTTATATTATCCTTTATATTATTATTATTATTATTATTATTATTATTATTATTATTATCCTTTATATTATTATTACTATTATTATTACTATTATTATTATTATTACTATTATTATTATTATTATTATTATTATTATTATTATTATTATTACTATTACTATTATTATTATCATCTAGTTTCTCACCTTTGAATTCTTTTATTCAAATTTTAAATCGTTTTCTTTGGTTATTTGAAAAGTAAAAAAGGCCTCAACTTTTGTTTTTTTCTCCACACTTTTCAAATAATATACTTTTTATTTATTTGTATACAGATAAGAGCTCATAGGGGTTGCAAAAAAAAATGGACAACCTTATAACATAAGTTGAGCCACTTTTGGTCAAATAATTTAAAAAATAAGCATACATAAGATCCAAGTTGCAATTATAAAAACAATATTGTCGATCAATGGCGATCGCAGCTGAAAATGATTTAAAGCTAGAGTTTTTCTTTCTTTTTGCTGTGTAAATGTGTAATTTTATTTCTTGTATGTTATTTGCAGTTTGGTCCAATTTATAACCGCAAATTTACAATGATTTGGTCCTATATGTCGACCTCGACTTCTCTGGCTAGAGATTCAATCCCCGGGCAACTCGCAAATTTACAATAGTTCGGGACTAGAGTCTTATGTTTGTAAATTTTCCATAATCTACGAAATTTATTAGTTTCCTACTCCCCTTCTTTTTGTCCAGCACCACCGTCAGCCCATTGGTTGCATGAAGGACGATGGAAGCCTTCGGCGTCCTTAGCCCCTCCACAACACGAACTTTATAATGATAAAAAACAGTTGCACCCACCATCTTCATCTCCGCAAATGCCATCTCCTTCCCTGGACCGACTCTGGGACCGAGATTAAATGTCGGAAACATGTAAGTAGGTACGCTCTTCAATGTCCCCAGGGATTTGATGTGTCTCTTGGGCTTCAAATTCCAAGCAATCGTTTCTCCAGTACTTTTCAACCATCCCGATCGAGTAGAAAGAAATGACAATTTGCGAATTGGGACGGAGTTTGTGCCCACTCGGAAACTGTAGAGCCCCTATGGGAGTAGGGGCGGAGGCGGGACAGGGGGACATGGCTCCTCAATATTTTAACTATATCTGTTTTGACTAATAAATCAAACTTGTTTAGATCACCTGGTAGAATCTCAAGCTTTGAAATTGGGTAATTAGGGTTCGAATCCTGTAGTTGTTCTTTCACACTCGAGTAAAATTTCAGTGTGTTAACTACTATAGTAGGAACATTTTTGGGATTTTATCAATTCTGATTTACTTTTATTTGCGCATGTATTTTGGATGTTTTTGATAAATTTTTTTGCTGTTCTTTAATATAATTATTTTTTTATAGTTAGATATTTTGTTGGATTGTTGGTCAACAAAATTCAAAAACTTATGAAGTTATTTCTATGTAAAGCCAGTTATTTGTGCAAAATTGTAGACAGTAACTTCGAAACGTGCAAACTGACCGGACCAAATATTTACTAATATTAAAATATGATTTTTTAAATTAATACTGATATTAAAATAGTCTAAAAAAATGAGAAATAAAATTAAATTTTATAAGTACAAAACAGGCCCCAAGTATAATCATTTACTTATCCTCTTTCACCTATAAAGTTAATGATAATTTTGTTTCAATACCCTAATGTCAAGGGGTATTTTTGTTCAAATTATCAGTTGTAAACAACGATCATTATAATTGTTGTCTAAAATAACATCTTAATAAAAATATTGTTAAAATAATATTTTTATCAAAAATATTATCTAATACAGCAATAATTGTTGTAATCTAAAGAACCTTTGAGAAGAAAAAAGAAGAAGGTTAAAACTCTTGCCAAAAGTGTATATTCTTCTTCCATAGTTCCTCATTATATAGAGGAAATGACTAGGAGTTACAAAGTCCATAACTCTTGAAACATTCACAATCAATTACATTTATATACATTTATAACACTCTCCCTTGATTGACAAAATTTTAAAGGATATATACTTTTGTAATCTCCTTGAGTGTGGATGTTTTATGGTCCTCTCGTTGAATTCTTTTGGATTCAAGAGTACGCCAAAGTTGCTTAATTAAAAAATTACTTGGGGAAAACCTAGTGGGAAAAGCCCTGAGCAAAAAAAAAGAGTATAACTGCTCATTGTTTCTCCCCCTCAATAGTATATTTTAGACATCTTTGAAACGTCTCATACTAATACAATATACAATTTATTTATTTTTTGGTAACCGCAGAGTATCCGACTACAGTCGTAACCGACTAATCCCCGGAGGTCCTGTGGACAGCGCTCACAACCCACGGACCGGGCCAACCTCGGGCAGGATATCCACCCGTGACCGTGACCCTGACACATTGTTAATTCCCGATGGGATGGGATTCGAACCCCTGACCTATTGACAAGCCAGAATGTCAGGTGCTCTCCCCACTGGGACAACCCGTCAGGGTTACAATATACAATTTGTTGATATACAGTTTTTAGGTAACGACTTCGTAAATAAATCCGCTAAATTATCGCTTGATTTGATCTGTTTGATGTTGATTTCTCCATTGGTCTGCAATTCATGAGTATAGAAGAACTCAGGAATATATGTTGTGTTATGTCACTTTTGATTTCTCTTAGCTGAGTGATGCAAGCAGCATTATCTTCATATAATATTGTCGGTGTGTCTTAGATTTGGGATGGGTCACATGTTATGCGAATATGTCGAATGATTGTCCTCAACCAAACGCATTCTTTGCTAGCTTCATGATCTTAAGTGAAATGTATCTTGTCTGAGATAGTCCCTTTGTGGGTAAAAAAGATAGCATGCATTTTCATATTCAATTAATTGTGATTCTATATCATGGTTATAAACTAATCCTTTTAGACTACCGACGTTCAAATCTTCATCCTCTCAACTTAGAATATCAGGCATGCATTAATGATTGAATAGCTGCTTCACGTAGAACACAAGAACATGCGTAATATGACGAAGATGATGCGTTCAATACTGGGGATTCATATACGGCTTGGGTGAGCAGCACGAGTCAAAATTACGATGAGGAGTAGAGGATTTTGGTTCTCCATTAGGTGAGTAAGGTACGAGAACTACGTAGACTTTGATTCATTTATATATAAAAATATAAATGATACGTAGGCAACTTAACTATAAATGCTAACATTTATAGTTAAGCCCAAACCCTCTTATATTATTTTTTTA
>JAOWBN010016143.1:0-10796 GCA_028565015.1 Pinguicula moranensis
ATATACAAGGATACACAGATGCAGATTGGGCTGGATGTCCAATCGATAGGCGATCCACGTCAGGGTACTTTATGATGATTGGAGGAAACTTGGTGACATGGAAAAGTAAGAAACAAAAGGTAGTCGCTCTCTCAAGTGCAGAAGCTGAGTTTCGAGGAATAGCTAGGGGACTCACAGAAATTCTCTGGTTACGAAAATTGATGTCTGAGATTGGGTTTGCAACAAGAGAACCATGCCCACTAAAGTGTGATAACAAGGCAGCAATCAGCATATCTGAAAATCCAGTACAACGCGATCGAACTAAACATGTTGAAGTCGATCGACACTTTATCAAAGAAAAACTCGAAGCAGAGGTCATCAGAATACCATTCGTCTGGTCAGAAGACCAATTGGCGGACATCTTAACAAAAGCAGTTCCAAGCAGGTTATTCAATAAAGTATTACACAAATTGGGCATCGAAGACCCGACTGTCCAATTTGAGGGGGAATGTTAGAAAGGAAATAAGCTAAATTAGTGAAATTAATATTAGAGTTAAATGGTAAGAATCGGATTATTTGATTCTTACCAAATGATTCTTACCAAAATCACTCTAATCTATTCCCATATAATTGTACCTGCAAAGAAGAAAGAAATATACAAGAAACATTGAAAGAATCATATACTTTATTCATCTTCTCGTTTATTTCCGCGAACAAAATTGTTGTCTAGGATTCTTGGAAGTGGCTTGATGCTATCTATATGGGCTACAAGTGAGAACCTTTAGTAGATTGGATAGAAAAAAAACCATGAATTTTAAATTTCTAATGTATAACAACATAAAGGTTCTTAAAATGAAAAAGACAGAAGGGTATTGTGTCAAATCGGCAACCACAGTACAAACTTAAGCTTTCAACTGGATGCTCATTTAAAAAATGAGAAATAAACTTCCCTGTGCGCGTTATGACAGCTGTTTTCTCAGGTTGTAGTAAAAGTTAAAAAACATTTATCTGGGCACGTGGCATCATTTCTCAAATTTGGTACCTGAAAAGATGAATGTCTTTGTAAAGCGATATGATTGAGTACGGTCGTTGAGAATGTATTTTGCCTTGATAATCTAACTGCAATAATCATATCTTTGCAAACTGCAGAAAAAAATGGATATCATCCATGCTTGTGGTTTGATAGGAAGCGAACTTCTTTCTTCTGTAACCAGCTGATTTATATGCTTCTTTTTCAGGCAGTTGAATTCGTTCCTGTGTATGCTGGTGTATGCCAACGCAACGCTTATGGGAAATCTGATTTATCCGTTAGCAGGGACAAGGAAAGCATTACACTGCTAAACTCAGTTTTTAAATCTAAGCACACAGAAGATGCGATTGATACAGCCAAGTCAAAGGTGGGTAGTAAGCAGTACCTGCATCTTTATATAATCCCACTATATCTGATTGGTAGTCTGGCTGCATTTCATTGACAGAGAGGCTTGATATTGATTATTCTGTTAGAAGATAGGATGCTAAGTTCAATTTTATTGAGGTCCTTGTTATTTTGATGTTTTTTTAGTTGATGTTTGTAAATCTAATTAAAATAGATCTAATAATGAATAAATGTGACAACGGATTCGTATCTTAATACGGAAGCGTATAGAACCGTATTGTTTCGGTTGATTATATAACGAACACGAACGGGAGTCTACCAGAGTCTCATTGTAATCCATGAACTCAGATCTTCGTCTTCACAGATGATAAGACAGCAATTCGAGAGAAACTGTATATATATATATATATATGTCTCAACACATGAAGATATGAATAATGGTGTAGTAAATAGGCGTACTGAACCTCCTATTTATATGGAGGAATTGTCGTCCAATCCTAATTATGGTGGCAGAATCCTACAATAATAAGGACTCTCAATATTAGGTAATTAACAAATAATTACTCGTAATTAGGGTAGTAGAATTCTATTCTAATTAAAATTCTTAATATTAGGTAATAAACAAATCAATTAGACATATAACATATATATTTTGTCTAACAGCTTCCACTCGGCTACATAAGCCGTATTACAAAATACAGTTTTCCAAATCTCCGGATGCTTCATACGATAAATGAGTTGGGCGACCAGAAAGTAACTAGTAGTGTCATATTAAGTAATCATCTAACTAACATGACACTTTCAAAATGACGATACCTCAAATCCTCTTCGCTTCACCGGTAGCTACGTATCCCTTTAAACTATACAATATTAGGCTACATACGTAATGTAACCGCGCATGACAAATATGGTGAAGCTAGACAGATTATTTCTTAGACACTAATAACCATCCGTATCAACTCGACTGCTTTCCTAGCATGGTCCGCTAGACTATATAGATCCTAACCCTTGGATGACATACTAAAGTAGCATCATCAAGCCTCAACTTCAAGCAATAGCTCTAAGTCAAAGAGTAACATCTAAGTGGACAAACGTATGCCCATGTGATCACACAATGACAATCAGGGAATTCTTTTGTCATTTTCACAAGGTCGTTCTGTACCACACGAAGTATGATATGTGTGTCATGGCTTGACTCCCACTTAGGTGGGCATGTCACTCACTTATACCATGCGAATCGTAGTCGTTGATAAATGCACTTAGTTTTTATCCTCTAGATTCGGCTTAAAAGCTTTAAAGTGAAAACCCAAACATTTCATATTCGATTCACTTAGAATCTCATTTCATACCTACTGAAGCGACTGTCCAAAATATTTATCAGTCTCATCCTTCATTCTACGCAAGCATAAGGGCGATTTCCCGTGTGATAAGGACAATCATTAAGCTTTTTGTGATATTTATTGTGCCTTATTAATTGATTGCATACACGAGAGTATTGCTCAAATGAAAGAAAATATTAATTTCATTTCATAATCAATTGTTACAAAAACATGTCTTATCATTTACAATATGTGATCAACCCTACGTAATCCTAGACTCTTGACATGAGCTCTGAACACATCTCTAGTAATGGGTTTGGTCATCGGATCGGTAATCATCTTGTCAGTAGAAATATACTTGATACTTATATCCACTTTGTTGATAGCATCTCGAACAAAAGTGGTAGCGTCTCTGAATGTGCTTTGTCTTCCTATGGAATTTTGGATCCTTAGCGAACTAAATTGCTATAGTATTGTCGCCGTTCATTTCTACAAGATCGTCGAGCCTCAAAATCAAATTGAGGTACTGAAGAAAACTTTTAAGCTAAAGTGCCTCTTGCACTGCTATATTGCATGCGACATATTCTACTTTTATATTTGACAAAGTGATACAACCTTGGTTTTTACTGCACCAAGATATGGCTCTTCCACCAAGGATGAAGACATATTTAGAGGTTGACTTGGGCTCATCCGAATCACTTTCACAATTGCATCTGTAAACCCCTCAAACACAAGTGTCCCCCTTTGATAGCATAGAAATAGATCGACCGTTTCACGAAGGTAACAAAAAATTCTATTGACTGGTTAACAATGAGCAGGCCCCAGGTTGCTTTGGTAACGGCTCACCAACCCAACCGCAAAGTAAATGTCCAGCCGTGTACATAACAAGGCGTACATCAAACTCGCTATAGCACTTGCATAGGGAGTATTGCTCATTTCTTTATTTTCTTTGTGTTTTTGGGCATTGATTGAGGCTTATTGCCAGACCCTTATCAATAGGGGTGTCAACGGGTTTAGAGTAATGCATCTTAAATCGCTTTAAGATTTCGTTTATATATGCCTGTTGGGACAAACCCAACATTCTATTAGAACGATTTTGCATATCTCTACGCCTAAGACATACCTGGTTTAACCCGTATCCTTAATCTTGAAGACGAAGGATAGCCACTGTTCAGTGGCGTTGATCATTCCCATGTTGTTTTCAGCCAGTAGTATGTCGTCGACATATAAGGAGAGAAACATGATTCCTTCCTTTGTCTTTAGCACATACACGTAGTGATATTCATCTATCATGGTGAAGCCATACGAAGTAATGGCGTCATAAAATTTGAAGTACTGCAATCTGGAAAATTGTTTAAGTCCATATATAGATCTTTAAAAACGACATACCTTGTCATCTTGACCTGCTAAGATGAACCCAATAGGTTGATTCATGTAGATCTCTTCCTCAAATGTTCCATTGAAAAATGCAGTCTTTACGTCTATTTGGAATATTCGAGATCCAATTGGACAACTATCACTAGAAGTACGCAAATAGAGGCAATCTTCACCCCAGGAAAAATTATCTCTTCATACCCTATACCCTAGATTTGGGTAAAACCTTTCGCCATGAGTCAGGTTTTAGACTTCGTTTGTTTGCATTGAGTCCAGTTCATCCTTCATAGCACTTAGGGGGTGTTTTGCGCAGACCCTCTTATGCTTATAATTGGATTATAAGAACTTTTTTTGAAAAAATGAAGAGTTATTTTTTGAAAAAAGGTGCTTATAATTGGATTATAATTTTAAGAAGGTTGCGCAAAACAGGGCCTTAGCCTTTTTTTCTCTATCGGGTGAGTTTATAGCCCCTTGATAAGAGGTGAACTCTTCTATTTCCAAAAGGATAATAGAATAATATGTTTTTGTCGATCTGAAAGTACCATCGAGAAATTCTTCCGCGTTCACTTCTTTGGATAAGAGGATATTCTACTTGCCTGGTTGGGGTCTATTCCAACTAGGCCCTTGGCTCTTGGGGCTGACAGTGTGAGAAGGGCCGCTTCCACTAACCCTATGGTATGTCGCACTTGTAATTACAATGTCATGGCCTAGATTTTGAGAACTAATCTCATTTCTAGACATTAAAGGTTGAGGACTTACCCCCATTCATGTTGACCCTCATTTTGAGAACCGATCTCGTTGGGCATGAAATTTGGAGGACTTACCCCCTTTCATGTTGACTCTCGTTTTGCAAGTTCCCGCCTTAAATTGGTGAGATTACACTATTCTAGGTGGAATGGTGAAACATACTCTCCTCAACACCAAGACATAGTGTTGAGTCTTGTTGCAACTCATACAACTGACCATCCTATTTTATTCCTTTGATAGTTGGGAACTGATCCTCTAAATTCGACATTGCGACTGTCGATTTCAGTCATGCCCCCATTCAGGTATTCACCAAACATTACATATCATTTTGAATATTCGGGGTATTGAGTAAACACTCTCTTGGTTGCTCTTGGACCAAGTTTTCCATGTTGATGGGTTGGGTTGTGCACCTAGTCGCTGAATCCCATGATCGCATATGGTCCAATATTGACTTTCTTCCATTCCATAACTCATATGAAATGGTGGGCATACTCTTGCTTGGTACTTTATTGAGGATGTATGTTGTCGTGGGCAACGCATCTTCAAAAATTAATGGATAGGTTGGCTTGCGCTATCATAGACCTAACCATATCAAGTAGGGTGTGATTCCTATGTTCTCCAACATCGTTTTGTTGCATGGTATAATGAATGGTAAGTTGCCTTACTATACCATGTTCATCACAATACCCTTTGAACAGATCAAAAAAGTATTCTTGACCACGGTCGGTTCGAAGAATGTTAGCTCTTCTGTCCAAATAGTTCTCTACTTCTGCTACGTAACTTTTGAACACATCAAATGCTTTATGACTACGAGCAACAAATATACGTGTCCGAAACGCAAGTAATCGTGTATGAAGGTAGTGAAATAAGAAGCCTCATGGCATGTTTTTACGCTCATGTGTCCGCAAATATCAGAATGGATTTGAGCTCGAAAAGCATTACCGAAAGGCTTCTTACTAGCCTTGACAACTAAGCATGATTCACACACATGCAATTTAGCCTTAGTGACTTGGTTTAATAGACCACACTTAGCAAGTTTGTTTAACCTATCTTGGCCAATGTAACTAAATTTAGGATGTGATTTAACAGATTCAGAAGTTACGTCATTGTTGGAAACTAAAGTAAGAGATGAATTAGTAGAATCGTTATAAATATCATCAAATCAAGAATGCAAAAACCATGATGAGTCGTGATCAAACAAATCATCACTGAACATAATTTTCGATCCTCAAGGTCTGAAATTAAATGCAAAAACTCCAATTGTAGTGAAGAAAACAACAGAAAACTAAACAATAGCGGACTCCCGCCACATGGATTGTGTCATGAATAACAGTGTGTTTTTGCTATGAAGTTGGAATTTGTTGGTGCAAATACCGATGACATCCTCTTCACTGCCATTTCCTTTGGTTATGCCTAGTGTTCCGACGCCACAACGATGAAATTCGATAAATCCAGCATGGTCGTTCACTACGTGCTGGAATGCTCCTGAATCAACAATTCATTTAGGAAAGGATTTGGCAACTAATGCATGAGATCAAACACATAATTTGGGATTATTGGGAGTGAAAGGTACCTTTTTTTTGGCTCGGAACAGTCCCGAGAGAAGTGACCTTTTCTTCTGCAGTTAAAGCACTTCACGCGAGGCTTATTCTTCAGACTGTTTGTCTTGAGTTGTTTAGTTACTTTCTTCTTTGTGGCAGGTTTCTAAGGCTTCATCGCCGACTTGTTAGACTTCTTGCTCCTCTTAGGGTTTCACCCATGAGTGGAAGAAATCCTGGCTGGGGGAGAAAGCTCGCAGGCTTTCGTCTTCAAGCTCATCGAAATGCTTGGCTATCAGCGAATGTCTTAATGACCATGTCCTAAGTCATTAATTGAAGAAGGAAGCTATTGTTTTGTCTTCCATGTCATCAAGTAGTGAACGTATCTCATTGATGACCTCTTTGACCTCAGAAATTTTGATCCTGCCCGCATTGAGCTGGCATAACAGGTGACTCATAATGCGGAGGTTGGTTTTGTATCTTAAAACGTTTGTCTTGTCTAGGAGATACTGAATCTTCCTGGAGCAGAAGTCGTAGTTTAATCAAGTAAACTTATCGTTGGATGAGAGCTTGACTATCATACTAGGGGGTGCCATTTCTGCAAGTATATTTTAAGAAGAACATTAGGCTCAATTTTAAAATTAGATTTTCTGTAAAAAAATTTGGATTATATTATACATTTGAAAATTTCGCTAAGCTCATAATCATCACGTCCTTCATAACCAAAAAGTTTGTAGGAAAATCTAACTTTCACGTATTGAAAAAAATTTAGGCAAAAATACAGTAACACATACGGCCAAACGGATTGGCACATGTAACTGTTAATTAGAACAATTAAGTAGTTTTTGCTTTAGAGAATTTTCGAATTAATTTTATTTGTTTTAGCCAAAATAATTGGCACAAATAAATTATTAACGTATAACAATTCGATTTTCTTTTAACACATAGTTAAAGATTTTTTTTTAAAACTATCAAAAGAATCTGAATTAGTTCAGATTGTGATCCTTAACCGATTTGGTAAGCACCCAGATAGCTGATCTCGTACTATACTTTCGCTGATCAGCTGCGTAGATAGCGCTACCTTTCCACGTGAATGGTCCATATGCCTGGTAGAGTCACAAAGGTGTCACTTAACAACCAGTCCAATATAACCCCTCACGAGCACGACTAATGCGGAGTTCCTTTAAAATTTGAAATAATGATGGTAATATAATTTTGATTACTATCATTTAAGTATTAACACATAGTTAATAATAATTTGTTCATTAACTTTATTAGTTTGAAACATATTCTCTATTAAAATTAATTCATAATTCAAATAAGCACACTTGTAATTAAAATTGCACTTAGCATATTATTCCTGACAATGCACTAAGAATTAATTTGCACTAAGCAAAATAAATTTAATTCTTAATCATGCGTGCTAAGAATTAAATTGCACTAATCAAAATAAATTTAATTACTAATCATACATATTAAGAATTAAATTGCACTAATATGCATACTAGGAATTTTATTTAACACGTAATAAATTGGATGTTTAATACATACCATTTGTCCCAAAGGTTTTTAAAAAGAAACATTTTTTTGACCCAAACGTTTTAATTCATTGATGTGCAGAGAGGTTGGGGGCATGTGACTACCATGCACCACCCCTTTCACGACTCTGATAGGAGCGTAACCGCTCTGCCGTTATGATTGCGTGATGCACGTGCACGTGCACGATAAAGCGTGTTCGTCACACAGATCTGATGCGGCGCATGACAAATACACGCTACCGTGAACGGCGGCATTTTACCGTACAGATTGGTCCAGCGCATGATGAACACGCGCCGCCGTGGCAGCGAATAGTTGGCGATCGATTACAGAAAATCGGATCGAACAGATTTGACCTAAAATGAAACAAACAAATAGATTAGTTACAAGATTTAAAATAATGAAACGAATCGAATTATTATTGAAAAGAAGAACGGATATAATCAGATCCGGAACCTAACTCTGATACCACTGTAGATTTAATTAAAACCAATCTAATAGTTAAATTAAATATGAATGAATTATACCTTTCAATGCGGAAGTGTATAGAACCGTAATATTCCGATTGATTATATCACGAACACGAACATGAGTCTACCAGAGTCTCCTTGTAATCCACGAACTTAGATCTCTGTCTTCACAGATGATAAGGCGGCAATTCGAGAGAAACTGTATATATGTTTCTGGGTTTCAATACATAAGAATATGAATACTGGTGTAAGTAAATAGGCGTACTGAACTCTTTATTTGTAGGGAGGAATTAGGGTTTAGTATAATTGCATAAATTATCCTAAATCTAATTAGGTAGTAGAATCATACTCTAATTAGAATTCTTAATATTACGTAATTTTACATATAATTAACATAATAATTAAATTAGACATATTTATAATTTTTTTTGTCTAATATCGGCTAGAGTCGTAGCTGTTGCTGCGGCAAACAAGTACACTGTTGTACTTTTAGCGACTGGGGAGATTTATACTTGGGGTTGCTATAAAGACGGCCATCTTGGTTATGGCACGTCCAACTCAGTTTCCAATTACACACCAAGGGTTGTAGAGTACTTAAAGGGAAAGAATTGGTCGGAGTTTCTGCAGCGAAGTATCATACAATTGTTTTAGGATCTGATGGAGAGGTATGAAAAAATGGTTTGAAATTTTATCTAAAATCTTGGTACGTAGGTACAGGACTGAGTTTCAGTTCAATGTAACTGTTGAGTAAAGCACCAAAAAATCCTTAAGTAATTCTGAATTTACTGTTTTGCCATTATTAAGTGTGAATTTACTGAAATGCCCTTGTATATTTGTTAATTCTCGTTGATTTGATTATTTTGTGAAATTACAAGTTTTCCATTGCCTACGTTATAATTTGGACCGTTGATTGATTTTAATCTTAGGGCGATTATTTGTTGGACGGATAAATGGTTAGTTGATCTGGACTGTATACTTAATTCTTGATCCTACGATTGATATGGAAAGCTTCCCTCATAAGCTTTATGTGTTTATCTTGACCATTCATTTGTATGGTCATCCGAAGGCTCCAGTGGAAGCTTCCTTGAGAAGCTGAAGTCGAAAGGTCCTGACCGTTGGATCATCTGACAAGATCCAACTGTTGGTATTTGGCAGCTTAATCGGTGTGATCTAGGCAATTCATCTTTACTTTAATCTGACGGCTCTGCTTATTTGTGAGTTCGGCGAGTTCGATACCGTTGATTATACTTAATCTAACGGACAGAATTGGAGGATATCAAGAGTATATATGCTTTTCCATCGAAGAACGCATCATTCAACACTCGATATTTTCTCTCTCTCTAACTGATTTCTCTCGATTCTCTCTGAAATTTCGGATAGTCTCGCCGGCAATTACTTCACTTTCCGACGATCTTTACTTCTTTTACCGATTTCAATCGGTGGAATCGCCTTATCTCAGGGAGATCTACAGTTTCGGACCCATTTTGAAGTGGTTCGAAGGGTTACTACTGAGATTTTGATCTCTTTCGGTTTGAAGACTCTGTGAAATTCCTTTCTTAAATACCTAGTTGCAGGATAGAGTTGATATTTTAGATTCTGAATTTGCATGTTATTCCTTGTAAATCTTTTTTTTTTATCTTTTAGTCAAGCACTAGATTAGATCTATTGGTTATAGGTTTGTGCATGTTATTCCTAGTATTCGGAATACTTTATATTGTAAATTTGTGTGAATTTTGACATATTAATAAAGGCTACAGGAGCATTTGATTTCGGAGCTCAATGTGGATTAACCCAATCCAAGGAGACAGTTAACCATGAGCATTAATTTTGTCTCTTTAATTTTTTAGTTTTACAAATATTAAAACCTGAACTGTACTAACTGTTTTCGAGAATCTAACAAATTACGACAACAAATTCCCTACAGTAACGAATATGGTTGGCAGGTGTACACTTGTGGGTCATCATCTTGTTACTCCTAGACGTGTTGTTGTTTCTAGAAACATTAGAAAAGTTGGTAGCGCCACGCGGAAGTTCCATCGCAAGGAATGACTTAATTTCATTGGGAGTGGTACTGAGAGAGGTGGCTTGTACTACGTGGATGAGGTAGCTCAACAGGAAACCGTTGGGCTTGTTCGTGAGACGGCGGACAAACATCTGCGGTTTTGGCATCAATGTCTTGGTCATCCCTCCTTAGGTTATCTTAAATTACTGTTTCCGTTTGAGACAGCAACTACTATATCCTATGAGACTTGTATTTTGGCCAAAAGTCATAGACACTCATTTCCCAGCACTAACAGTCGTTTCGGATGTTTGGGGGCCTGCTCCTATTTCGAATCATAGTTCTGTTTGTTACTTCATATTATTTATTGATGATTTTTCTCGATTTATTTCTTAAAATCTAAATCTGAGGTACCCAATGTGTTTCGAACTTTCTATACTATGATTTCGACTCAATTTC
>JAOWBN010016154.1:0-10796 GCA_028565015.1 Pinguicula moranensis
GCAAACTCGTAATTTCAAGATTTGGGTAAAAAAAGGTTTGTAGAAACCCTTGTCGCGAGCGGGATTAAAAAAGCCCAGTTTTCCCAAAGTTTTCCCAAAGTTTCCCCTGCCCGGAACGTAAACCCCCGGGCAGGTGACGGACACCAAACGGGGGAAAAAGGGGGTATACGGCAGGAAACCTCGACTAAACCCAACGTATGCCGGACGCCAAACGGGGCCTAGGTGTGTAGCTTATGACTAAGAAAGAAAAGTGTATAAAATGAAAATCTCTTTATGGCTTGAAACAAAAACCTAAATAGTGACATGAGAATTTTGACCAAGGTGTGTTGCTCAATGAGTTTTATCCATTTAATGTTGAAAATTGTGTTTATACTAAGGTCCTGTTTTGTGCACAGTTCTTAAAATTATAATTGGCTTATAAGCACATTTTTTCAGAAAATTAGTGTTTTGCGTAGTCAACCTTCTACAAATAAGCACATTTTTAAGAAGGCAAACATTCTAAAAAATAAGTACCTCAATATATGCTTTTTTTTCCTTCTTAAAAATTATAATGGCATATTTGTAATTTTCTCAAACTTTAAAATAAAATTCGTGCCAATATTACCCGGGCCCTGGCACGGCACGCACCCGGACCCGGCACGGTGGACCGCCTTTCTTCTACGGGCCATGCCCGAGTCGCGAAAATGCCACCCTGCGGCACGGTGGGTTCGAAAAATTCCGGACCCTCCGAGATGGCCCGACCGGGTCCAAAAAATTAATCTACTGTTAATTTTGGTAATATACAATTAAAATAGAATTTTAAACAATTATCTTTTAAGTACTTGCGCAAAACACCCCTCCTTCTAAAAATAAGAACAAGTAGTAGAAGAAGTAGAAGTAGATCTGCGCAAATCAGGGCCTAAGACAACCAATGAAGAGTGTGTTATTGATGTAAGAGGTGAAAAATCTGGTAATAAGCCCATTGAGAAAGGCTCGTCTATGAGAAGACACCACAAAATCACCTCTAAAGAAAAACTTTACAGACCTCGGCGATCTCGATCGTGCTCACTTATTAGAGGTCAAGGATGATCACCTCGGTCAAACATCCGAGGAATCTGCACAAAAAGGCATTCACAAACATCCCTCTAGTAAAAGTCTACTACAACCCCCGACAAGCATTATCCACCACGAGCTCCCAAATGAGGTAATGGGAAATATCCTTTGCCACGCAACAATAAGATAACATACAATGGTCACCACCCACAAGTGGACTAGACAGTTATCTATTACATCCTGAGGATATGATCTTTTTACCCCTTGTAAACTCTATAAATAGGCCAATTGGGCCAATGTAATAGATAAACAATTTCAGGAGATAATAGTTGGGGCACACTAGCTCTTATTCACACACACACATTCGCTGGCCCACACCACGATAATCCGTTAGTCATTCCGGAGATGTATGGAATGGATTAAAGGGAATATTTTCTTGGTCGCATCACTGGCGTCGTCTGTGGGAACGTTTCTCATACCCATTGAGAAACTCTCCCAACCATAAAAGCTAAAAATCACAAAAATACCAAAATTTCAAGATCATCCAACCCCTCGACCAAAAAATTAAAGAATGGTTAAAGTCTTCTGAAGCTATCCAGTCGGGCCTGACACCAGCCCCAGGGACTGAGAAGAGATCTGCAGGGAGATCCTGCGATTAAGTGCAAGGCACAGAGGGCCCCCAGAATTAGTCGAACAACCAAGTTTGAATGAGCTGAAACTTTGACTCTATCTCCACATGATAGATGTCCCCACCTGGAAGGAGAGTGATTGATCTGCTTCACGCACAACTTCCGTATCGAGTGTCACCAAGTCCTAAGGTACGCTACTTACCTGAATTCTACAAGAGGGACACAATTCCATAATCATCCTCAAAGGAAAGATACAACGGGAGGTATTACCTACCCACCCACCCGCTAACCTGACATGAACATAATCTTTGGAGGACCCACTATGGAACTTCACGCAAGAAGGCAAAAAAAAGCTAGCAAAAGAAATCTAGAACCAACTCCCATGCCAACCAAGACCTCCATAGAGGTACACTTCGAGGAACAAAAATACCCAAGGATTTATCAAAATATGGGCCTTTGGTGATCACAGCGAAGATCGAGAATTTAGATGAGAAAAGAATCTTGGACTACAAAGGAAGCTCCACACACATTATCTCCTCCAACGTCCTCGACTAGATGGGCATGGGGAAAGACTAATGGGAACCCATCATTACTTCCCTGGTAGGATTTGGAGGAATCGAGGTCGAATCCTTTGGAGTAATGGGACTGCCCATGAAGTTAGGAAAGGAATGAAAGACAGCCACATAGTTGGCCAGGTTTGTCGATATCGAAGATCCCTTCGACTACAATGCCATACTCAGTAAGCCTAACCCATATCAATTCTAAGCTATTGTGTCCAATTACCACAAACTGATGAATTCTCCCACTCTTAACGGGGTGGGGAGAGCGAGAGCTCAAAGCGTCCACCTCTTGCAACGTTCTTCAAGAGTGATTGAGGAGGATCATAAGGAAGAATGCCTTGAGCCACTTACCAATGAATGGTAAATCATATCTTTGCCCAGCTCATCGGAGAATACATGGAGGTCTACATCGACGATATGCTCCTAAATGCCTCGAACCAGGTAAACATCCTGAACACCTAAAAGCCTATTATGCAATTCTTTGTAAAATAAGGTTGAAGTTGAATCAATCAAAGTGCACCTTCGGGTTGAAGGAGGAAAGTTTCTCGGATACCTGATCTCAAAAAAAGGAATTGAGGCCAATATTGAAAATGTCTAGGTTATAGTAAGTATGCAACCGCCACGCAAAATAAAAAATATCAGAGACTCGTGGGCCACATAGTTGTCCTCAACCGGTTCATCTAGATGGTTGTATATAAGGCATTACCCTTCTTCCAATTGTTGAAGAAATGGGGAGCGTTCAATTGGGATGAAAGCCATCAAGAAGCCTTTGGATAACTTAAAGTGTACCTCTAAGAGAATGTAGTCCCCGTCACCCAAACAAATTGTACGGAGTTCCTCCTCTACCACTCATTGTCTGAGGACGCAGTTAGACAAGCCCTGGTCCTCGAAGAGGAAAAATCCCAATCATTTATATATTATGTCAGCTGATTGCTCCAAGGGGCCGAACGACGTTACACTGCTATCGAGAAATGGGCATTGGCCCTCATAATCACTTTTTGCAAACTCCGCACTACTTTCAGACAAATACTATTCAGGCGTACACTATTGAGGTCATTACTAACCAGCCCCTTAGGCAGATATTGATACAATCTAACACCTTGCGAAGGCTGATAAAATGGGCAGCGAAGCTGAGCCAATGCGATGTGCATTAAAACCATGGACGTCATTCAAAGCATAGGTAGTACCCGACTTTGTCGCTGAAAGCTCCCGAAGTGTAGAAGATTCCGAGGTATGGATCTTATACTATGATGAATCCTTTGTAAGTAGTCATGGAGGATTTGGAGTCATTATTTGTAACTCCACAGGATTGCAACATGCCTTTTCCTTCTGCCTACAATTTCTTATCACCAGCAACGCGACTAACTATGAAGCCTTGATCCAAGGAATTTAGTTGTCCCACTCCTTGGGTATACAAGGACTTGTGGCACATGTTGATTCACAACTGGTTAGAGAATATTTTCAAGGAACCTTTGAGGTAAAGGGGACCTAGCTATTGATCTACCTCTGAGAACTCAAAGAACAAGTAAAGAAGTTTGTTAGTTTCTAGCTTAAGTAGATTCCGTGAGAAGAGAATTCCAGGCCAACCTACTTGCTCGAGTAAGATCCATCTGGATGGAAAGGACATGAAAACACTAGATATTAAAATTTTGTGTGGCCCGCCATCATCAACCTTTCTCTGATGGTCAACTTTATTGAAGAGAATTCTAATTTTGGGATATTTCTGGCCAACAATGAAGAAAGAAGCCGCGAAGTACTTGCCTTGAGATATTTGGTACTTTCCTTGGTCACATCAGTTATTATTCATTTTTATGTTGATTACATGCTTATATTTGGTACTTGCCTTGAGATAGTACTTAGTACTAAGAAATTTCTAGCTTTACAATTTGATATGAAAGATATGGGGGAAGCTCGTGTGATATTGAAAATTAAGATCATAAGGAATGATCATGGCATTATGTTGTAACACGACCACTATGTAGAGAAACTTCTAAAGAAGTGTGATAACTTCGATGTAGAACCTGTGAATATTCCTTATGATCCTAAATCTCAATTAAAAAATAAATAAAGGTAAACCTATATCTCAACCTAAGTATGCACATATTATTGAGAGTCAATTGCATTTAATGAATTTTACACGACCTGATGTAGCATATTTTGTTGGTTGATTGAGTAGGTACACTCACAATCCTGATGTTGAGCATTGGTCGGAATTGGCCAGACTGCTGAAATATTTAAGAGGTACCATAACTTATGGTATTCAATATAGTGAATTTCTCATTGTACTTGAGGGCTATAGTGATGCTAACTAGATATATGATTCAGATGAGACAAAATCCACTAGTGGCTTTGTATTCACGCCGAGGGGAGGTGCAATTGCTTGGAAATCTACCAAGTAATATATCATTGCTAGATCTATTATGGAATCCGACTTTATTGCTAAGGAGTTGGCTGGCAATGAGGCTGAGTGTTTTTGTTTTTTTTATATGCCAAATTTCATTAAATAAAAAGTTATGTACAGAGATACAGAAAAAAAAAAATACAACTGCCAGTCTTTCCCCTACTTAGGCTCTACTAGATACAGTCTTTGGAATTGATATGAAAGAGCTTGTCTTTTCTTCATACTCCCAATCGAATATAGCTAATGGTGATCTGGTAGACGGATCACCTAGCGTCATTGAAGATCACAAAGCAGCTCAACATTCAGCTCATATCCATCATCCGCTCTTCACCAAAGACAAAATGTCATGACTGTCATATTATCAACTCCCATTTTAGGGATATTAGTACACAACTCGATTAAGCTTGGTGAGTTATCCATGTAATGAATGATTGTGGAACAATCCAATCGGACAAGCATCACAGATCCAGACCTAAGAAAATACAGTAAAAGCTCACAACTAGTCAGTGACCATATTTTCTATAAGCACACTTATCACAAAAATGTCTATGAGTCCTCAATGTACTGAAAAAATGTATTTTGATGTATATTCCTTCCCATCAATAGACCATGTTTTTGGGTTCTATTTCTGCCTAGGGTGGGGAGATATGATGTTTATGTTGATGCCGCCCACCTATCCTATACCATAGCAAAAATAGAAGGATAATAATTTTGTTCTAGTTTAAGTTTGATGGGGTTGGGGTACTTGTTACCTCTAGTCGTCTCTATTAACACCTTATACTAATTGCAGCATGATTGCTTCCTTCCCCAAAACAGGACACCATCTGATGTTCATTTGTTCACTCAATACTTGTGGCCCAGTTTAAGTTTGTGGTCCTAACTCCATCTTGGTGTGTTTCCTTTTAGCTCATTGATACCTCTCAAAAATACATGCCAGTAATCTTGTAATCAAAGATAACCTGAAATCCTATTCCTATTGCTGGCATATCTTCAATAGATCTTCAGCACATCACCAAGGCTGCTGGAACCAATAATATTCTGGCAACCTTACATGGTCTCAGTTTTCACATCATTCCTCTCCTAGTGTAAGACATCTGTCCTTCTACGGCTTGGCTTGGGAACATCTGTTTGCGGTATTGAGGCCCTTTGCCCTTCCTTCCATTCCTAAATATCCATTCTTCAAGGACATGATCCTGGTGCAACAAAGGTTCCATTGGCAGATGATCGCCTACCTGATCATGAAAAACAGATTAGTAGTATCTGCACTCTTAGGAAATAACATACAAGATTATTAAAGAAAAAGAGGATTAGAATGCAATACAAAGTTGTGGCTGAGATAACCAGTCTGAAGTAGAGAAGAGGAATAAATGAGGCTGAGTTGTTGAAAAACTTATTGGTAGATATTCCTCTTAGAAGGAAACCCACCCCTTCATTCCTATGTGAAACACCACTAAGTTACTTCCATGGGGGTGGGGTGAATTGTGGTTTTTAATTCTTTTTTAATTATCTTGTTAATTCTAAAGAGTTCTATCACACAAGATAACTAACAAATCCAATTATGGTAAAGTAAATGCATAAATTAGAGGTTCCACACAAAGATTTGTAGGTGGTTAGCTAAATCGTACCTACTTACACCCCCAAGGATTCTCCCCTTGGGATTCATTCTCAAATCTTTGAGATTTTGATACCAGCTTATGGGTGCTATCCAAATCAATACACCAAGTTCAACCTTCTAGCTTTCGGGTGCTAGAACAACCTTCATAAAAATCTCCAAACTGAGTTCAACCTTCTAGCTTTTAAGTGCTAGAACAACCTTTATAAGAATCTCCAAACTGAGTTCAACCTTCTAACTTTTGGGTGCTAGAACAACCTTTACAACAGGCTCCAAATTTAGCTCAAACCACTAGCTTCACGGGTGCTAGTTGACCATACCAACCTTCTCACGAGCTCATATAAATACAAGTGAAAACTACACTTGGAACAATCCTTTACAACTTTTCTTAGAATGATGTTTTCTCACACAAGAAAAAGGGAAGCAATATATCAAGAGAGAATGCATTTTTCTTTGACAAGATTAAGAGTTAGCTTCTCGGATTCAAGAGAGGATAATTCTTGTTTGAGAGCTTTCTTGAGAGAATTGTAGATCTTGTTTAAGAGAGAGATTGAATTGTGATTGTCATGAGAGAAGAATGAATGTTGGCTTAAATAAGAAGTTGATGATCAAACCTTTCTCTGTAAGTTTTGTTCGACATGCCTTTTTTCAAATAGTAAGGTTCCTTAGAAAAACTCATCACTTAAAATTCAAATCGCGCATCCAGTTTTTATGCACTGTTCATCAGGTGTCGACACTTTTTTTCCACAGAGTCGCTCAACATGGCAGCGATAAAAACTTCCTCTGGATGTAAGCTTTTCCAAATAATGAGTTGACTCCTCAAGGAAAAAGCGAATAATAGAACTTGGAGTGTCATCTCTTAAGTGTCGCATATCGAGTTTCCTACTACCCAATTTCCTCTTTTACAACAAAATATTAAAACATGAAGGTGATTAGTGAAAAAAGAAAGCAAGTAAGAACAGGAAGCGGAATAATCCCTCGTATGGGTATTGAGGGTAAGGAATGTGAACCACGGAGAAGGACATTTGAAACCTGAATTTTGTTGGGGGGCAATTAACTTTCATTGCATTCAAAACTTTACCAAAACATAAGATTTACAAAAGCCATCAGGCACACGCCCTACCCGCTTCTCAAACTGGGGTGGGGTTGGGGGTATGCCAACTTGTTGCACTAGCAACAAAATTGGATTACATAGCATGATTCTCTTTTCTAGAATATCAGCAAACAACACATCTTTGGCATACAGATCCAGTCAGTAAAGGAGGTCCCCTTATGTACCATTTTGTGTGCGGTCAACCAGTTTCATGTACTAATTTGTATCCAATCCAGTAGAGGATTGATAAGCTGGTTTTGTAGCAACGTAATGTTAGTATTTATGCTTTAAACTTGCTTATGTTTTAATGGTTAAAGGTGCATTTTAGATCCATTTCTCGTGTTTTGTCAGTATTGGATAAATGTGTTAATGAATCGAGAAATTGAGGATAAATGATCCGAATCACATGGCCGTGACCCCAAGTTTACAAGTCGAAACTCCAATCTAGAAACCACAAGTGCCAGATGGCGGAAAAGAGATTGTAGGCTGATCATTTTGCCTTTAAATTTGACTCCAAGCTTCCGATGGAAGCTACTCTTCATGACATAAAGCACTCTTTTGTCATCGACTCAAATCAACTTTTCACTCTCAAACTCTGTGGGGTGTATGGAAGACATGAAGAGAACAAGAGGAGCTCTCATCCGATAGCAACGCTTGCGAAGGGAGTTTCTTGTATTTTTCTTGTGTTTTCTATGAATATGAACTCTGGTATTGCATATTTTTATGAAGATCATGCCTTGAGCATGAACTAAAACCTCTTCCTAGGGCATGATATAGCCCTTGGTGAACTTGTGAGTTATTTTGAATATTTAGCTTGTTAAGAACTAATTGGTTTTGTTTGGTTTTATTGCACTTTTGCCTTAACTTACTTGTGTCTGGCCAACATCCGTAAGCTCACTAAGCGTGGTTGGAGGTTGAGAGACAAATACCACATTAGACTTGGTAAAATCGATGATAATCGCCATAGCATGAGAATGTCTATGGGGTTATTGCTACCATGTGTGAATTTCCTAAGTGTAAAGACTTGTTCAAGTGTGAGATCAAGAGATGAATGCTTACTATCATGAGAGGGGTGCTTTTACTCGAGATAGATTATCAACTAAAAGAGGAAAATCCGGTAGACAACTAGATAAGTGATAAAAGGGTAAATTGAATAAGGAACCTCCCAAGAACACCAAGTGGCAAAGTCACTAGCCCTAGATCTCCCATCCAAGAGAAAATATCATTAACTTTGCGTACGTAAAACCTAAAAATACCAAAAGTAGTACCCTTAATTGATACATTGAATATGTTCAAGTTGTAGTCTATTAACCAACCAACTAATCAATTTGTCCATATTGCATTAAGCTCACTAATTATGGTGCTTTTCATCTACAATCCTCTTGGTTTGACATTCTTATCACTTTATTATTTGTTCAATTTTGTGCACTTAAAAAATACTTCAACAAGTATTACCCATGAATTCCTAGTCGAGTCTTATGGAGTTATGTTCTTTCCATAGACACCATACTACAACTATCCATACCGCCTTCCATATTTTTTATTCAGCCTTGTTAGTAATCAGTTCCATGTGTCTGTCAAAATGGGCCTAAATTTTAGGAAAATCGGAGTATGTAAGATCAAACCAAGAGTATACTTCGGTCTGTAGCTCTTCAACATTTGCTCCTCTACGTATTAGATTATTCACGATGGGGTTCCTTAGTTGGAGTAGTCATCAGGTAAACATCTGAACTCTCTTTGGGGGGACTTTGACCCATTCTTTTGCTGGACAGATACAGAGATCTTTTCTTTCTCCAGGTGTTGTGTTTAGTATTGCATATGTAGATACCTGATGCGTCTCCGTCCCAAAGCCGAAAATCCTCACCGTGTACCTCTGTAGAAAACATGGATAGTAGGTGATAAAGATCTGTGAACTAGTCTAGCTCCATTGTCTCAGAGGGCATTTAAAGGTAAGACTCCATCATCATATACCCTGTGATACTGTTTGATTTTTCCATTCGCTTATACTGACTAAACAATCATATTTGATGGCTATGCAACTTTTTCCTTGATGACCCAACTTTATACCTAATAAATACAAACTAATTGAGTCTAATTTGGATAAATAAGGATGATGGGAAACACCTTTTATACATGTTTTCCTTCCTTTTGCAGAATCAAGTCATTTATTGCTCTTTGAGATAAAAGTAAGAGGAACAACTCCAAAAGCAGAGGTTTTGCCCCAATTATTCAAGATGTGGTACCAATTCCTGATCACATGACTATGTAAGGTGATATGCTACACCACACTTGGTAGGCGGACAAATGTACCCATGCATTGTACGAGAAACATTCACACGAAACAACTGAAGTGGTATAAAATACAGAAATCAACACAAAGAAAGACACAAAGCATGAGAACGAGATTGTTCAAGAAAAGAGGGTTTTGCGTCACCATCCTGAAGCTCTGATCCAATTCTCATATTGCCTTGTGATGAACTAAATATTGTGTGTTTGTAGAATGGCTGATGCCTTAAGCATGAACAAAACCATTAAATCCATGGGAGTGATAGAACCCTTAAAGAACTCGAGGAGATTATGGAATGTTTACCATATTTGGTTGTCTTTATGGTGTTTGATCTTGCTGTTCTTCATCCTCATCTATTTATGTCTGATCAACGAGAGTAGATGCACTAAGTGTAATGGGAGGTCAGAAACACAAGTTAAGCTAGGGATAGTAAGATCCACATCGGTTGCTATAGCATGACATTGCCTATAGAATCAGTGCTACGATGTGAGGATCACTTGAGAGTAATGTCTCAGATTTATTTGTATGTGACATCGAAAATTTTTCATCTGTAAACCAGAGAAGGATGCTTACAGCTCAAGAGAGATAAGAGCCTAGGATAGATAAATCCGGTAGGCATAATACGACAATTAATCCATGACTGATCAGGTTATAATTCTACCCGAGGGCTTAAGTGGTAAGGTTGCAATTCCCCTGGATATCTCAAACCTTTGTATTAGATCTATCTTTATTCCACTACATTTTAATCATCTCTGTTCATTGTCTAATCTATAGCTTTTGATGAAGACTTTTTTTTATTAATAATCATGCACTCTTTAAGGTGAGTGCTAAACCTTTACAATTAGTACTTATGGATCCTCGTAGATCCTCAAGAAAAGGACTAAGACCCCTATTGGGCAGAGTCCTGTTATCCAGAATTTCACATTTCATTTGACATTTTCAGTAAAGAAATTTAATGAGTCCGAATTGTAGGGATTCCCATTTTTTCCATCCGAATCATTCCCTTCATGGCGTGAGGGACTTGACTCTTGCTCCAGTAGGTATAAGTTGTACCATTTGCAGTCGCCTGCTTTGCTAAGAAGTCAGCTATTGCATTCCCTTCTCGATATTGGTGTTTCACTTGGATATTTAATCCTTGCTTGCTTTGTTTGAGCTCTTTCCAAAAATCCCAGAGGTACCATG